>PVHP010010005.1:0-48857 GCA_004024765.1 Zapus hudsonius | reverse complement strand
TCTGAAGTAAGGGTTTTGCTTGTCACTGGGCTCTATAAGACTATACTTCCCTTTTAAAGACCTGAGTTTTTGGGAACTAAGCAGAAGAGGGGGGTGGAAAGAGTGTAAGAGTCATGGTGGGGGAGAATATCCAGAGACATGGGCTCCCTCAGCAACAACACACAAGTTGGGGGGACCTGGCTGCCTGTTGTGCTATCCATAACCTCCTACCCCATGGAACAACTCAGTCTGCCCACCAAGGAGGACACCCAGTGGATTAGGGACAGGGAGGAAGGAATCAGGGAGACCAATATAATATTTACTAATACAATGTATCTAATTTTGGACAATAAATTATAGATTTTTAAAAAAGGACCTGAGTTTTTATTTTTTTTATTTATTTGTAAACAAAAAGAGACAGAAAAGCAGCAGGGCCTCTAGCCACTGCAAACAAGCTCCAGATACATGCACCACTTTGTGAATCTGGCTTTACATGGGTACTGGGGAATCAAATTTAGGTCATTAGGTTAGAGGTCAACTTCCGGCATTGTTTTCCAGGTGTGGTCCATCCACCTCCCCCTTTCTTGAGATAGGGTCTTTCAGGGGCCTGTAACTCACCAAATAGGATAGATTGGCTGCCACTGAACCTTAGGGATCACCTATCTCCTCCTCCCCAGTGCTGGGATTACAAGTGTGTGCCATCATGCTTGGGTTTTTTTTTTTTTTTTTTTGGTAGGGATTCTGGAAATCAGACTCTCAGATCATCATGCTTGCAGAGCAAGCAGTTTACCAACTAAACTGTCTCCCCTCCCTAGACACTCTTTGAATAAAGAATTGGATAGTCAACTGAGTTTTGGAAGCCTGGGGTGAGACAATGAAACAGTCTGTCCTTCCTTCTCTCTCTTCCTCTCTTCATTCCTTCCTCTATTCTTCCTTCATTCCTTTCTTGTTTCTCTTTCCCTGATAAGAAATGTAAGTCAGACACCAAGGAAGAGGCATATAACATGCCATATTACAAAACGTTATTCATATGCATATATATATTCTATACACATAAAGTTCTTCAGACATACATCTAATCTTTATAGTTGAATTCCTTGATATGACAAATCTATTTCTAGCTCTTCTTTTTCTCCATTTTCTCTGAGTTTTTTTTATTTATCTTATAAGTAGCAGGTAGTATTTTTAATAGTAAAACAATAAGGTACAAATATAGAGAGTAAAAATGAAAGTCTATTCTCTACTAGATTTTCAACTATAGAACTTCCCCTATTAAGATGCTGAAATGCACTGTGAGTCTCCAGAAAGAAGGTTTCAAACTCTTTTGGAACATGGAAGTGGTTCCTTCACTTGCCTACATTTTCAAGTAATAAATAGTCTTTAGAAGCCAGTTTCAGGAATAATGGACCAAATAGGCTTCTGAGAAATCTGAGTTGGGACAAATCTCCGAGGTAAAAGGCACTTGCTTGAAAGCCTTCCCACCTAAGCTTCTCAGCATCCATCCCATGTAAAGCCAGATATGAAGCGGCAAATGTGTGTGTACTCCCAATGTGCCTATGGAATGGGAGGCAGAGCCAGTGGAATATAGAATTTTGTAAGCAGTAGTGGCCAAACAAGAGATCCTGTATCCAAAGAAGATGGAAGGAAAGGAGAAACACTCTGAACTTGTCCTCCGACAGGCACATGTGTGCTGTGGCACACACATGTCCACACATACATATGCACACAAATAAAACACCCAAACCCCTAGAATTACAAAAGTGTACTAAATGTATGTTTCTAAAGATGGCCATGATCTCAGACACAGATTAACCACATGAAGCAGAGGCCCAGTTTTGGGACAAGCTTGTGACACAGGGCAAACGATGCTCCTGAGTGGCTCCCAGTGTGGTAGAGACGCATATTGCTCTTAGGTGGTGAGAGTCTTAGATCTTTTCTGATGGCTCTCTTGAGGGATCACAGGCTGGGAAGACAGGAAGACAAGAAATGCTCTGCTGTTGCCCCAGCCCTAACAGTACTAGACATGGAACTTGTATGCAGTTGCTCGTGAAGTTGGAAATCAGTGACACCTCTCACCGAGAGGTAGGTATACTTAAGGGTGTGCAGACAGTGAGGTATGAAATAGACAGGCAGGTCCATCAACTGATTGATATCGTTTTAAAGTTTACAGAAGAAATTTGGGACCCATGAATTCTATTTAAAGCCCAGCTTTTACTTCTACTGATCCTATCCAGTCAATTTAAGTTATTTTTTTATGATATACTTGCAAGTTTATGTCCGCTGCGTTAAGGGACTATTATGACTATATTTTCTCCTTGAGTTAAATTTACCCAATTAGCCCCATTGATTTCTTATCAGAGATCTTTTACAGGTAAACTACAGTTATACAGAGGTTACAGAAAACAGTTCAGACATACGCAGTTTATTTGTCTGAGATATATGATACTATTATAGAGAATAACAAGGGTGTTTCAGTATCTCTGCATCTCAGGCTTATTCGAGAGAGCTTGTTAGGTTTACTTATTGTGTACATCGTGATAATTGCTATTAAAATAAGGTGTGATGTTAAAAGACCAAAGTAAAGCAAAAGGCCAAGGGAGATGACAACACGGATTAAAGGTATCATTGAACTCTTATTCCAGAGCACGCAGATAAATCTTTAAGATCTTTTTCTTTAAACTCACCGTGTATCTTATTGAAGTAAGCAATAAAAAGCTCAGTCTGGTCTCGATGTGCTAAATGCTACTGCTGAAAGGGTGTTAGACTGAAAGAATCCAGTGGTGAGTTGTAAGTGACACATGCATGGAGCTGTTAACAATTAACCTTTTTCTCCTTCTCGGCATCCACAAGGGATTTGGCCCACAGGAAACTAGACTTAGCTTTTTTTTTTCTCTCTCCTTTCAGTAAGGAGCAAATGTCTTTTGCAGGAAATACTGCCTGCTGACCAAATTAAAGATAAAGTTGGGAATAACTTCTGTAACATCACCATCCACTGGTTAGTTACGCGTTGAAAGAAGCCAGCATGCAGGGCTGGGAAGATTTTCCTTAAGAGTATAAGGCTATGAGAGCTGTGGTGGGGGAGACTATCCAGAGGCATGGCACCCCTCAGTAACAACACACTTGGGCCAGGAGGACCGGGCTGAGTACTAGGCTATCCATGGTCCCCTGCCACAAGGACTGATCCAGACAACCCACAGAGGAAGATATCCAGCTGATTGGGGATGGGGAGGGGGGCATTGGGGATAACAACCCATTGTTTGCCCACTAAATAATGTAACTCATTATGGACAATAAATATATATTAAAAAAGAGTATAAGGTAAGCACTACATCATGCTGAACTCCAATTCATAATGAAGAGAGCAAATAAAGATATTACAAACCAACTCCTGTCAGAAGCAAAGATAAGCTAGGATGATTTTCAAATTAGTTTTGAATGTTCCTAAGGGACAGATTATAAATTCTCACTTACTTTGAGGATGAACGTACATAAAATGCCAGTGATGCTGAGACAGGAGAACTTTTCATTTTGCCCCCCTTTTCCTCTCCCACAAAACAATGATAGCAGCCAGGCGTGGTGCACACACGCCTTTAATCTCAGCACTCAGGAGGCCGAGGTAGAAAGAATGCTGTGAGTTTGAGGCCAGCCTGGGACTACAGAGTGAGTTCCAGATCAGCCTGGGCTAGAGAGACCCTATCTTGAAACAACAACAAGTTTGACTTCATCTTAAAGGATATGGCTTCTACTATGGAAGAAATATTTTTAAGAAAAGAAATGATAAGCCTGCAATTAGCTGGGTTCCTGCAAGCAATAGATTAAAATTATTCTTTAAGAGTTACACTTAATTTTGAGACACATAGTAATACATTATAGAAAAACCACACATGTTTACTGAGTGAATAGGAAGCAAACAAATACAAGAATGATTTTTAAAATATAGGTGGGGAGAGAAGTCAGTGACTAAGTAGAGAAAAAAATTGAAAGATGGATCAACACCTTTATACATGCTCAACACAAGCGGATGAATTCAATTTTATAGCAAATTTATATTGCTAGTCTTTATAATAAATATATAATCCCATCATGTTTCACCTATACTTTTATTTATTATTTAGTTATTTGCTAGTAGAGAGAGATAGAAGAGAGACAGACAGAGAGAATGGGTGTGTCAGGGCCTCCAGCCAATGCAAACAAACTCCAGATGCAAGTGCCACTTAGTACATCTGGCTTTACGTGGGTACTGGGGAATCGAACCCCAGTGGTTAGGCTTTGCAGGCAAGCACCTTAACTGTAGAGCCATCTCTCCAGCTTCAGCTAATTCTTTTGATCATGCCATGTGTTTCGCTTTACTCCTTACTTATATTTCCACCAGTGATGAGAGTCCACATGCACGGAGAGGCCAGAGGAAGACATCAGATACCCTCCTCAATTGCTCTTCCATCTTATCTCCCTGAGACGGAGCTCCCAAGTCTCTTACTGAACTTGGATGTCCCTGGTTTTTCAGTTATATGGGCTGATCAGGGAACCCCAGTGAACCTGCTGCCTCTGTCCTAGTCAGTGCTAGGATTACAAGCATGTATGGCCCACCTTTTTATGTGGGTTCTGAGTATCTAACTCAGTCCCTCATGTGTGTGCAATAAGTACTTTACCCGTTGAACCATCTTCCCAGCCCATTCCCCTCCATTTAGTATGACTTTGTTTCTTTATGAGTAATGGGTGCTTAGGGTGGGTGGGTGTAGTGAGTTTTAAACACTCCATTTTCTACTTATCATTATTGTTCTATTTGCAGGGCCCTACCTCTTCAGACTCAGGGGCTTTACACTGAGATATCTTTTAGTATGTGTACAGGAGATTTCTAAAGAAACGTAGCAAAATTGTTCTAAGGTCTTCTGCTTTTTTATTATTCCAAAAGTTGAAAAAGCTCCTTTCATTGACCCCAAAGGAGAAGGGCTAATAATCCTCTGTATGAAACAAATTCTGCAGCCATTAGCTTCTGTCCACACGGGGCTCTTCCTGACATCAGCACAGGTGGCCAGAGGGAGAATCTGGGCATCTCAGCCTGACATCTTGCCTGACTCTTGCTCTGGGCTGAAAACTTTAAGCATGAGCTCATTCTCTGGTGGGTCAGCCTCTGACCACCTTTGTCACGGTGGTTTTCCTGTAGCCTTCAGAGCTCAAGTACGCTAGTCATGTTTCCTGTGTCTAAGTGTTTTCAGCTTTAATATGTCAAGACCTCTTTTCTATGACTCAGCACTCAAGAGACAGAAGAGGCACATTTGGCACGGTTAGCCTTTGAAGCATAGATATATGAGTAGCTGTTTTTATACACAATATAACTATGGTTATGAATATATTTGGATTTATATTAGCAAAACACCCTGTGATCCCAGAACAGATGTGTGCAAGCCCACTGATATTTTTCTTCCTCTTGGAAGGTTCAATGACAAATTTGTTGTTGAGTTATGGTCATCACAGCTACATAAGGAATAGCAAGACAAAATGATGGTCTGTCATATATTACCATGATGTTTCTGTGTGATTCAGGGTGATTATACTGATTCTAGAGGTATATCATATTGACTATCAGCTAGAGTCTTGGTCACTGCTGTGCCCCCTGTGTGACCTCCACAGCTATGGAGTCTTCCTGCTGGCTTCATGGGCACCTTTGTGCGCAGAGAAGTGTAGGATGGGGAAGGTTATCAAGCTCATCATTACTCTTACAATTATGCATTTGAGTTTCACTATAATTTGGGTTACAAAGAAAATAGAATGCTAGGTGAGGAGTCTGTTATATAGCTTACATAGTTTTTGGTGATTTTATTATAAAATTGTGCCTTATAAAACCACATCCACATTATTAAGACTATGATTAATTTCTCAGCAGAACATACTTAAGTTAGTCATTTTAGTTATTTTAGTGATATATATTAGCCAAGTTCTAGGAATTTGTACTTATCCTGTATTTTATAACTGTCATATCTCCACATTTAACTACATTTTTTTCAAAATAGGATAATGCAATTCTTTTTTTAAAAGTTGAATTAATATTTATAAAGCACTGGGAACAGGATTTATCGCATGGTAAATGTTCAATAGAATAAGTTAATGCAGAAAAATAATTGATTTCATATAAAAATCTCAGCAATACTTTTGGGGAAGATCTGCAAAACTTCTGTTTTATTAGTAGGTCACATGTGAAAGGGGTTTTATATAATCAAACACACGAGATTTTAGAGAGATTGATAGGAGTCAATATTTATATTTATATTTATATTTATATTTAAAAGGCAACAAATTATCATTCATGCTTATTGTAGAAAATATCTACAAATATTTGAAGGGCTATGAATTGTGCAAGCACTAGCCAGTTTTTATTTTTTTAAAGGAGGATATTCCCCCCATCATCACTCTTACAATCATTCTGCCCCCTCTTCTGGAAAATTCCCTGAGCCATGGCGAATGAGTTTTAAGTCTGCTTTACTACTGAGCACTTAAGAAACTAAATTTTGTTGTTTCTTTTTTTCAGAAAATTTCCCTGAAAAAATACTGAATATGATATACACATGTACTAATATATTTTAAAATATACACATATGCATGTTAAATTGGAAGAGAAACATATGAACATACATATGTTTTAATATATTTTTATAGGATCTAGTTTTCTCATTCATTCATCAAATCCCTACAAAGCAGCTTGAAATACTGCCATGCTGGTAAAGATAAGGCAGGCCGAGCTCTGTGTGCTACATGGATTATTTTGAATGTTCCTTGCAAATCCTGGCAGTAATCATCACTGTTCCTGCTTTATAAGGAGGGTGTGGATTTTATGAAGGAACTTATCAAGGCCACCTTATTAAGGCCACACAGCTGGTGTCTGACCTGGAATTCAAATCTACTGTGCTTTGAATCACTGAGCTTTTGTAGCAGACATTTCTATGGACCAAGATAATAATTCATTACATTTATAGTATTTAGGGCAACATCTTCATAAACAGTATATAAATCAGTCATGACGAGCCACAAAGTGTATTCAACTCATTTTCTTTATTTTGGTACCTAGGTTCAGCTTGTTGGCTGAAATTCCCACAATTTTAAAATAGAAAGATCTGGCTTTGTGGTCTCTCCTGCATGATTCACTGTGCTTCTATTGGCTTCTCTTCTCTTCACTATAATCATAAAGGATCTGGCCAGGAGCTATTTATTTATCTACAATTTATCAAACATGTTCTAAAGACAAGTTAAACACTGAGATAACACATGAAGCAAGATGTAACCTCCTCTTAAGCAGAACCTCTTGTAGTGGACTAAAGACCTTTCAGGGCTTCAGGATGCTGTGTGCTTTGAGAGTCGTGTGAGCCCCCTGTTGATGGAGCCCAGAGAGAGGACAGAGGCCTCCTGCAGCATCGTGACCAGCTCTGTGCACTTTCTGCTCTGGAATACTTTTATGATTTACTTAAAATTTTTTATTGTGTGTGAGCATGTTCTCTCTCTCTCTCTCTCTCTTTCTCTTTCTCTCTTTCTCTCTCTGTGCATGTACATGCATGTATGTGTTCTTGAGTGTGGAGGCCAGAGGAAGCTTTGGGTGCTATTCCTAAAGACCACCATCCACCTTTTCTGAGATAGGGTCTCTGATTGGCCTGGAGCTTGTCAAGTAGACTAGACTGGTTGGCCAGAGAGCCCCAGGGATCTTCCTGACTTTGCCTCCTCAGCATTGAGAAGACAAACACTTACTACCACATCTGGATTTTTTTTTTACTGGTGTTCTGAGGGTGGAATGTAAGAATGCAAGCATTTAACTAACTTAGGTATCTCCCAGACCCCTGCTCTGAGACCCTAAGGATGACAGGCCTTCACACAGAGTCTACTTAAACACTTCATCAGAGAAAATTGCACCGACAATACATTGTTAGCCATTCAGCTTATTTTTCAGGGGTGGGATAAAACTCTGAGTGTTTTTTAGTTAGCTTCCTATAAATTAAGAAATCCCTTGGCCTTGTGGAATTTTAAAAATATCTATCATTTTTGTTTTTATTCCATAGGGGGCAGGGAAGCCAAATATATAAAGAATAAACTTACTCCATGTGAAAAATGGACTTTTGTAGCTTTCTTTGTGAGGTTGAAGTCTTTGAGAAGTTGTTGGGAATAAGCACCTCACCTTTCAAATTTCTTAATAAAATATGTGTTAAGGATCAACTCTTACTTTGTTAAAGTAAATCAAGAATCTCTTGCAAATAAAAAAAATTTAAATTAAGATGTATATTTCCTTTTAAAATTTTATTTATTTTTCCCAGCTTGACATTTTCATCCATGTGTATATTTTGATCTTATTCCCCGCAATTATCCCCTTTCCCCCCATTTCACGCAGTTTCTGCTTGTGCATGTAATTGGTGTGTGGTGGTGTATTGCCCTTGCGGAGCCTTGATTGGCCGGCAGGGGGCGATCTGCAGCACAATATCCAATGGGTTCCATTGCTCTTGCACCCATTCTTGGAGCCAGAGCCTGGGCGAGTCTCTGTTCTCTGCTCCCCTTTGTGGGACTGGGGTACAGGTGCTCATGGCCACATCTAGCTCTTTCTACCCGCTCTAGAGGTTCCACTCGGGTAGTTACAGGCCTCAGGCCCTCATGCTTGCAGGATGTGCACTTACCGCTGAGCCTTCTCTCCGCCCCTGCTTTTTTTTTAACCCATTGAGTTAAATTGGAGTTGTTTGCATGACCATCGTTGGAAAATTATTTACTGTAAAATAGGAAACTTATCTGTGCCTTACATGACTGATGAATCTAACCCCCCCCCCCAACCATTAGTGGTCTTGAGCGACTCTGGGAGTTGCGGGGTCTCATGGCCTCTTCCCCCACTGATGGAGAAGTGTTGACATCTGTGAATTTCTGGGTGTAATATTGTATCCTGGAGACAGCGGTCCTGTTTGAGGCTGAGCTCACGCACACGGCAGCCACTTAGTTCCAACAAGTTTGCTAGCTATGAAAATGCACAGTTCTAAAGAGCATATTCAAGCTCAATAATCTCCTTTTATTTTCAAGTTGATTCATTTTAGAAAGTCTTTTTTTTTTGGCAACTTTGTTTTTTTATTAGTGAGATAAAAATAAATTATTCTCATTGGTCTGGGAATATACTTTTACATATTGGGTTACTGGACTTTGTTAAGTATTACTAGCCCGTTGACTGAGTTCATTTATCATCATAAATATAAACTCCAGACTGCTGATGAATAAGCTCCCCAAATCCTTGATCACTTACTTAACAGGACGATCATATAGACTGCAGAAGTTACAATGGTCACACTTTGAATCTCAGAAGGTAGATCCGTGGAAGGACTGAGGAGAGAAGAATAGGGTGAGCGACAGACTTGATTCATGTTTCCTTGTGGGTAGTTTTGTTTGCAGGGTGCCCAAGGTTCCTAGTGACACACTGTCAGGATGACCGTCACTCATCTGCTAAGAAAGTAAAGTCATCAGTAGGACCCTGGTCTCTAGAGCTCTTTCCAATATACCCCACTGTAGACAGTAATGACTGTTCTTTTTGTGGGGGGCAGGACAAGGGCCACACGGAACCTACTTAGACCTTCAAGGCTTAACACAGGTCGGAGAGGGCATTGTGCCACTGTTTGTTGCCGGCATCTCTGAGCCAAAAGGCTCAGAGAACAAAGTTGATGCTAAATTAACTTAAAAGGTAAATGACATAAAACTGTAATTGTTAAAAAAAAACCCACCGAAATCATGAACTCAGATTTCTAATTTAGACCTAATCGTCACAGGCATCTTTTGAAAACTGGATTTTCTCAGGCCACAGCTCATCAATTAGATGTAACCCTGAGTAACAGAGTCTTTCAGTGAACTTTGCACATAATGTTTTTTTTCTGATTCTATGTTGCACAATATCCATAACTTTGTAATTATACAAAGGAGAAAAAAAAATGGGTGGTTTTTCAAGTTGAGATTTCCCTCCAGCACAGCTGTTTGTTTTGGGTTCTGATTGGTAGATGAAGGGTGAATGTGGGTCCTAGTGAGAACCATAGCAATATATGGTACACAAGGCACTCATCTTTTTTGATAAAAATCTATTCACCAAAACCATCAGCCTAGGTGTTTTAAGGGAAAAAGTAACCTTTTTTGACCTTAGATCCCTGAATTCGAAGCTGTGTCTCAGGGTTAGGCATAGAAGATGATAACCCTTCTGCTAGGCTGTTCCTGGACTTCTTGTTCCTGATTTTATTGCTGAGTCTGTCTCTTAATTTTCCCCAGTTGGGTCACCTTTGCTCGGGCAGACTTTCTTGGCTAATGCTAGTCAGGATTTTGTTGTTCTGAAAAATGAAATAACAATCCACGTCTCCTCTAATTGACAAACTCAATGATTACAAATCATGGACCTTCCAATATTTTAAAATCAGAATGGCACTGAGCTGCTGCATACCAGGAAGCCAATGAGAGTCTGGGAATGGATCACGTGATGTAGACCCTGGCAATAAAAGGAGAACTAAAGGGGGTGAGATAAGGTGGAGATAAAGGTGAAAGCATTTTTATGGCTTGGCCATCCATCATTTTAAGGAGGGGTGCGCCCCGCAGAACAATGGAACTATGCAGATACTGTGCATTTGGCTGAAGAAACAAATGCGACTCTAGAATGGTGTCACTTGACAACATCTATTTATTGAACCCAGTGCACAGCTGTACTAGGCATTATGCCAGGACTTAAATAACACAGACACTCAGATTCGCAACCCCTCCTTCCTGTAACTGGAGAGGAGAGAAACAGGGAAGGGATGTAGGCTTCTTCCCTTCCCTTAAAGTTCATACTGTGGCTAATTATACAACCTACTTAAACAATTTCCCAGTCCTTCTGGGCACTACTATCCTGTCAAATGTCCAGGAAAGATGACTGTTTTCTGATGAGCTCATCCATAGGGTTTCCAAAATTACAATTATGGTACAGGATGGAACTAAAATAACATAACACCTTGCTTATGTGGAGCCAAGGATCCCAAATCTCTTCAGGTCTATAGCTAGAGAGCACCTCCCCCAAGCTCACTCCCATTTTTATTTAGCATAACCACTCTCTGTCCACTCCAGCGCTGGTTCCCTTCACTTCGTAGGATGTGATGGGCTGGGGGAGAAAAGCTATTTCTCAATGTGGGTCTTGAATGGCTGTTTCAAATTAAGGCTGGGAAACTCCCTACAGGTTGCCAAACTCATGCTTCTCACCCCCTTGTCAACCAAAGGCCCTTTCCGAGTTCCCAGGTTTTCTGTGGGGATGCAGAATACATACCTCTTCACAGTGCTATGCACAGTGCTCATCTCAGTGGGGATTTAAGCAATACCTAATTTGGGACAAAGAGGTTTGGATGCTGGTGAAGAAAAATGTAAAGACACAGAGACGCTGTTGTGGAAGAGGAGGTGAACAGGGCCAGCACAGGGAGAAAATGCCAGAAGGGCTGGAGAGATGGCTAAGTGGTTAGGGTGCTGGCTTGCAAAGCCTGATGGTCTTGGCTTGATTCCTCAGTGCCCACATAGAGTCAGATGCAAAAAGCGGTATATGCATCTGGAGTTTGTTGGCAGTGGCAAGAGGCCCTGACATATCCATTCTCTCACACTCTCTCCTTAAAAATATAGATAAAAATTTTAAAAAATAAAAAATAAACAGGCAACGATAATGCCAGATGGTGCTGGGAGTCCCCTGAGCACACTACAGGTCCCACCTTTTGGTGTACTTTGGTCAACCCCATCCCTTGGGAGGTGTCTACACTGTGAGACTTGTGCTGCTGGTACTGCATTGAGCATCCCTTCCGAATTCCTGGGGCAGCCCTAACCTCCAGGGCCTTCATGTGTACATGGCAAGAGGGACTCTGATGAGGTGTGATGTTAAAATAGGCCATTAGAGTCGTCCCAATCCAAATTGTCTGGTAGCCTATAAGAAGAGGTCCTAGCCAGGCATGGTGGAGCACACCTTTAACCCCAGCACTGGGAAGGCAGAGGTAGGAGGATTGCTGTGAGTTCGAGGCCAGATTGGAACTACATAGAGAATTCTAGGTCAGCCTGAGTGAGAGTGAGACCCTACCTCGAAAAAACCAAAACAAAAAGAAGTCTGGATACATACAGAGATGCCAGAGAGGATGGACCATGCGGGGACACAGCTAGACTATCTGCAAGCTGAGGAGCTAGGCCTCGGGAGAAATCCATAGCTTGATCTTAGACATTTTTGGGTTTTCTTGTTCCCATTCTGTGGTATTTTGTTGTGGTAGCCTGAGACAACTAATATACACATGACTAAGCCTGGCTCTCATTTGTCAGGAATTGTTGTTGTTATTTGTGTGTGTACCAACACGTATGCGTGGTATTTAGAGGACAACCCTGGGTGCAGGTGCCTTTCACCTTGTCTGAAGCAGGGTCTCTTGTTCCCTGTGAATACCAGGCTAGCTGCCTGTCAGCTGCCAGGACTTTTCTGTCCACCCTTCTATCACACTGTAGGAGGCCTGTGATTATAGATGCTCACTATTATGTCTGGTTTTATGTGGGTCCCGGGGATCCTGACTCAGGTCATCATGCTTGCACGACAAATGCTTTACCCTCTGAGCCCTCCCCGCCATTGGGTAAGGAGTTTTTACTGAATCCATCCTGATTACATCAAGCCTATACTTTCTGAGGGCTTATACAGGGTTAGAGACTGACTCCAGCAAGTGCTTTCCCTTCCTTATTTTTAAAAATTTTTTATTTATTGTTTTCGAGGTAGGGTCTCACTCTAGCCCAGGCTGACCTGGAATTCACTATGTAGTCTCAGGGTAGCTTTGAGTTAACAGTGATCCTCCTACTCTGCCTCCCACATGCTGAGATTACAAGTGTGCACCACCATGCCTGGCGATCATTGCTTTTGTATTCAATCTTAATATTGAGCAGTGGTACCTAGGCTATTTAGAGTGCTATTTAAAAATTAATTTTTTTTTCGAGGTAGGGTCTCACTCTAGCCCAGGCTGACCTGGAATTCACTATGTAGTCTCAGGGTGGCCTTGAACTCACAGCAATCCTGATCCTCCTACCTCTGCCTCCCGAGTGCTGGGATTAAAGGCATGCGCCACCACGCCCAGCTCCCTTCCTTATTTGATTTAATTGTTAAACTGAATCTTCTAAACAATTTTTGAAGTCTGACTTATATAAGACGAAAATATAATTTAAAGAAATTTTTACATAATTTTCTTTATCTCTAACTTATTGCATTTTAAAGTAACACTAATCTAAAGAATACTAACAATTGAATTTACCTAAATCCTAAATCACTAAACCATCTCACATCTTTAACAGTGACTGGTACACAAAGGGAGCTGTGTTTTTCAATGCCATCTTTCAAAAAAAAAATAAACAAACCCAAAAAACAAAAACCAAAAAAAAAAAAAAAAAACAGACTGGAAAACCTATCTACAAATGAGAATTAATTGCTATAAATTAGTAGTTGGAAAGGGAAAAATGTCAAGTTGATGTGACAAGTATTATTGACCCATGGATTTACAGCTATTTAATAATTTGGTACCTGGTTTATTTCTTAAAGATCTAACATATTTATCGCTTTTCTCCATATTATCTGTACATGACATTTTAATAATCAAGAAAAAACCCTTATTCACTCTCTCAGATTTTGTTGTCTAATTAAAAAGTTTTTATTCATAGCAATTTGTTACCATTCTGGATTATCACCCAAGCTCATTTCTCATGGAAAAAAATTAGCGTCAGTTTAAATGAATATTTCTTTAATCACTGATTCTGATTGTCAGTCATACCATTTTGTAGATAGTTTTTAGCTAACAAATCTTTTATTTTATTGGCTGTCTCATTTTGCTCCCTTGCATATTTCACATTTATGGTCTATTCAGACATTCTCCTGTTTTGTTAAGTAGGAATCTGTGTGGTCTTTGATGTAAGACATAATTTATTTGGCAAGCAAATATGACTCTGTGCCCTGAATCCACATTTAGCTGATGGATTGAGAAATTTTAAAATTGCAATAAGATAGACTCTCCTTCAGATTGCCATATGACTTGCATTTTGTTAATCTCTTTGGCAGTGAGCTGACATAGCTCTGTCTATATATGAACATATAGAGATCCATATAACCACACAACTGTAGCCATGTGGAGTTTTTCTATTTTATGAATAGAAAAATAAGTTTTGCCCTATGACTCGTTGATGGTTCCTGTGAAAAGATTTTGCAGATTTTTTCCCCCTGAAATTTAAGTCAAGATATTTATTTTATCTTTATATGGATAGTTACAGCTTTATAAAGTGAGTCATAATGTATTCACATCTGTGTTGCTCTCTCCTCACCGTTGCAAATGCAAGTTCTGTTAGCATTTCAAGATTTATACATTTTACTCATTCTCCCAAGTCTCTATTCTGGTAATTGGAAACTTACTCACAGCTCATTCCCTATGCTCAAACTGCTTGTTAATTAACCTTTGCAAAATGGGAGTTCTTAAAAATACAACTTTCATATTTCAATCAGGCTCATTTTCTATCATCTCAAAACACAGAAATTGAGTAACACTCTGGGGTTGCAATGCTTTTTACATATCATTTAAGGTTTGAACATCTCTGATGTTTATATATGACTATCATTTATATGCAATGGAGAAGATTAAGTGCTGGAGATTACTTGTGCTAGGCATGCCCCTGCTTTGTTTATAGGTGTGAACAAAATAGCAAACATTTTTCATGAATATGCACCATCTCCACTGATTTTTTTTTAAACAGGGATATCCACTTTCTCCCCCTTTAGAAAATTTATTTATTTATTTATTTATTTATTTATTTATTTATTTATTTATTTATTTGCAAGCAGAGAGAGAGAGATAGAGAGAGAAGAGAGATGGACAGAGAGAATGCGCACGCCAGGCCTCCAGCTGCTGCAAATGAACTCCAAATGTATGTGCCTCTTTGTGCATCTGGCTTTACATGGGCACCTGGGGATGGAACCTGAGTCGTTAGACTTTGCAGGCAAGTACCTTAGCCACTGAGCTATTTTCTTCAGCTCCTCAATTGATGTTTTTAGTGGGTTTGTGACAAAGTAGGCTGTACTAAGGTGAAACAGTGCATGTATTCCACTGTGGTATTTGAAATCTCTGATGAAATACGTGGGCTGGTGGCCAACCCTGGGTGGGTGAGGGGAGTAACAACTGTGAATAGTCAAAAAGTAAAACGTATGGAGAAATGCAGTCATCAGTAGGTTGAAACAGCCACTGAGCTTGCTTTTTGGGGGACACTGGGGTTCCTGTCTCTAGTATAGAGGGGAAGAAGCTGAATATTCTGTCCAGGCTCACTTAGTACAGTCTATGAACTGGAACCCCTGTTTCTTACTTGGTGTATATTTCAACTTGAGTTTCTACTCCAGTAGTGAGGGTTACAGAGTGGACATCACAACCCTAATATTGATCCCCGAGAAGGAGAACGGTAAGAAAATGACCTCTTTGCGCTTGATAATCTCTCTAATAAACTTTTATGTCATTCACATGCCCCCGAACTCCTTGATCTTAGCTAAACTAAAATTCTCAACTTGGAATGTCCTCTCTTCTATTTAGAAAGCCTAATTTATAATATTTGAACACAATTTCAGAATTAATTTGGGGGGGAATGTTCAAACTTTGACTTCGAGCCAAAATTGACTTCTCCACATGGAGAAATGATATAGCATATATATGTGGTCTCTCTTGCCTTTCCCCTTCCTTCTCTCCTCTCTCATTATTCAATGAGCATTGGTGGAATTAAAATCCAGTGATCAATTTTTATCCTGAATTTATGAAATGATATAGGATTTTAGGATTATACAGAATTAGATTTTATTCCATTTATGTCTATTTACTGAGTGACTTTGGGCAGGCTCAGTTTCCCTCCTTAAGTCTTAATTCTCCCACCATAAAACCTATCTGATGAATTATACAAACTGAAATCAAACATTTGACAAGTAGATGTCCAAGAATTGCTATTTTTCTCTTCCTTCCTTCCTTCCTTCCTCCCTGTCTCTCTCCTTCCCCCTCTCTTCTTCTCTCTCCTTCCTTGTTTCCTTCCTTCCTTCCTCCTTCCTCCTTCCTTCTTTCCTTCCTTCCTTCCTTCCTTCCTTCCTTCCTTCCTTCCTCTCCTTCCTTTCTATTTCCCTCCCTCCCTCTCTCTTCGTCTTTCTTTCCTTCCTTCCTTCCCTTCTTCCTCTCCTTCTTTCTTTCTTTCTTTCTTTCTTTCTTTTCTTGTTATTCAAGGTAGGGTCTTGCTCTAGCTCAGGCTGACCTGGAATTCACTATGTATTCTCAGGGTGACCTTGAACTCACAGTGATCCTGTGCTTCCTGGGGGTTGGGATTAAAGGCATGCACTACCATACCCTGTGAATTGCTATTTCTTAAAGGCTGAAGAGAAGTTTGAGGTATAGATTCTGAAGCTAGACAGCCTAGTACCTAGTTCAGGTCTGCAGCTACATGATGTGGGGGAGATACTTCACCTCTTGGGATGATGATACAAATTCCTTCCTCATAGGCTATATGAGGATTCAATGAAGAAATATCTGCAAGAAATTTAGAATATTGTCTGTCATCTGTTAAACATTAACATTGTCATTTTCCTCTTTTTTTCTAAGTTATGAGTGATCCCTGGGGTGGGTGGGGTGGGGGTCATTGTTTCCCAATAACTTGTAGGAAAGTTGAGCCGGGGAACTTGTGGTGAAATCTAGTCTTATTTGGCCAATTTTCCAAGCCATGTTCTGATGATAGCCTGTTAACTTTTCTCCAGAGGAGGGAAACACCAGTGATACATTTAATTTGCTAGAACGAATTAGGGAGATGGCAATATAAGAGAACAAAAGTAATATATTTTTCTCATTTATTACCAAGTTCATGGCTGAGGTTTATATAATGAAAGGCTAACTGGAGAAAAGCATACAAATTTATTAAATATAAGTTTTATATGATCTAAGACCCTTTGGTACCAAAGACCCAAAGAAACAGGGAAACCTCTATATTTTAATGCTAAATTTGGTGAAGAAGTGAATAGTTATGCTAAAGTGTTGGGCAAAGAGGCTCTGATCTCATGGCCATAAACTGGGAGGAATTTATATGGCCTGTTTGGATTCTTCATTTCTTCCCATATCTTTATAGATGGACTCATTCCTTTCTTCTGGGCACAGGGAGGATGTGGCTAAAACAAGAGCCATGTGACCTCCTAGGTAGGCCTGTTCCAGGTGAGAAGGGCAGGGATACCTGCCTGCTTCTACCTTTCTCCCAACTTGCAAGGAGTTCTGTTTTAGAGTTCCAGGCCCTGAACCCCTCAGGGGTCATTGTTAGGGTCCTGCATTCACTGCTTGGCTCCAATTCACATTTACCTCCACTTAGATGGGAATTGAAAAAACCAAGCTGAGATTAAGGAAAGCCTAAGAGTGACTGCCTGGCTCTGAGTTCTGTGTCCATCAACACTCAAAAACATGAAGGGAGAACTTGCTAATTATTTTAACAGTGAAGTAAGCAACATGCAACCTGGTTTGTTCTTGCTGCTGGAACTGAGGATCAATTAGAGCCTCGTGGAAACAGGGGAGACTTAATTTTCTTTTTCTTTTTCAAGGTAGGTTGCACTCTAGCCCAGACTGCCCTAGAACTCACTCTGTCGTGCCAGACGGGCCTTGAACTCATGGTGATCCTCCTACCCTGTCCTTCCAAGTGCTGGGATTACAGGAGTGTGCCACTACACGCGACAATTTTCTTTTTTCTGCAAATCAAAAGAGATGATTTCAAGCTGCAATCATGTTGTATGTATTTAGCTTGAAGAGACTGAGTCTAAGGTATGTGAATTCACCAGTCAACTTCCGGGACAGGTGATGCATAAATTACTCAGACCCTTCTGAGCACAAATTAAAAATAAAACAGCAATAATGTATACAGCCTAGAGTTTGGGAATTTTAAGTATTCTCATTATTATGCCTGAGTATCAGTGTGATTGAAGTTCATCTTTTTATCTGTCATAGTAACCTCTTATAATCTTGATGCGTTGCTATAAACAAGGCAGTGTCTCGACTTCATAGAATCCGTACCTTTTTCCTTGGTTTTACTTTAGAGCTAGTTCTGACCCATGATGAATTGCCGAATGGTTGATTTCTTCACACTCCTTTTTGCTAACCTTTCTTGACAGCCCCTGATTGCTCTACCTAGTAATTTGCTCCATAATAATGGCTACTGCGAGATGTCTCCTATTTCCTTTTTAACAAGGATTCTTAACACCCTCTGTAGGTGAGAATATGCAATTACAGATATAAAATGTTCCCCAGAGGATGGCGGCTCGCAGATGCCACCAGGATTTGTAATGTAACCGTTAAATATAATGAAAACAAAGAATCAGATTCTCCAAACATCCAGTTCAAATAAAATTTTAATTAAAAGTTATGAAGGCATTCTATTGATTAACAATCTTTGTAATTAAAGAGTGTGGATGACATTTTTTTTTTCCGAGTTGGATTTGTCCTTCCTTTGAGATCTCTAATTGTTGTATGGTTTTACATTTATTGATAACTCTGTTTGATGAATGCAGATGCCACCTTTTACGGCTCTCGTTGACAGAGTAATCATATTGTGAGAAACACCAGGCTTATGTAGTAACAGCTGTTGCACTTATCCATGCTGACATCCACTGGGGAAACGTGTTTGCTACTATCATGGGCCCACGATAAATGGAAGGTGCAATAAAGCACAAGCTAACATTTTGAATCTCCTTACAACTCTGGGAACTTTATTGCATATTACAAGCACTTTGATCTCTGTCCAGTACTTAAGTCTTAATTATCAGACTAATTGCACAGACTATGTTCATTTTCAGTGGTAATCCTTTTGTGATTAGCTTCTGTGTTCAATAACTGACTTATCCTTTAATTAAAAGGACTATTAACCTTAAGGCTGCTGCTGTGTCTTGGGATTAACCCATCTAGAGTTAATGTTTAATATCATTGTAAAAGCTTTTGCTGAAAGGTATGGCATAAAAACGTGTAGAGGAAACCCATGAAATGTATCTCACTTTTCTGATGTGCAAAAAAAGCTCTGATAAAGGTGAGGGTTTTAACAAAGCCTCCTTGTAGCTTAAATTTCCTAAGGGTCTACGAAGCTGTACAACCACTGGATTAACCCTGTGAACCCTGAACTGATTTCCAGGAAGATAGTGCTTATTTAGGATAAAAGAGTTTCCTTTCCATTTTCAAAATCATTATATGTGCACATGATCAGGATGCTTAGCTGTCAGGGGTCCAGGATAGAGAATTTCTTTTCTTCCTTTTTGCCTTTCTAGCTGGAGTTCTCTCTCTCTTTTTAATATTGATTCCTTTGGAATGGTTCATGGCAGGATGAAAACAGATTTCACAGTGGCAGCTTTGTCCACGTTCTAAGTGGTAGGTGGTCAGAGTGGGTAAAACTTGGTTCACAGGTACCTAGTGAAATGGTGGTGGTGCAGATGCAGGAAGAGTTGGTTCCATGCTGCAGAGAACGTGCCAAAAAGCCAGCTGCAGCTGCAGGAAGCTCTCTGGTTTGTCTCCACTTTGGCATCTGGGTTCTGTAATGAACATATTCCCCAGTGTGTTCCACATTCAGGGTCTGTTGCTGCATCCTCCACTAAAGACAAGGAAGAGAAATGGTTTCTCCCATTCTCCTCTTGCGCATCACCTTGCCTCCCAGAGGAAGAGCCTTACATTGATTTCTCACCAGTGGTGTCTTTCCATGTAGGCTGCTGGCACTAAGAGAGGGGCAGAAGCACCTCCATTCTATGGCTCGGGCCAGCGGGTGACCCCAAAAATGCTATTTGTCTCATCTTCCCAATTTGACTTCTAGCAGTGATATGAAAGACTAGCATGAGAAGGATTTTCCTTTAGTAGTATATGTTCTTCGGGAATTCGACACCAGTGTGAAATATTTATAAAACAAAACAACAACAAAGACATATTGCATTCAGGCAATAGAACCATGTGGTGAATGAACCATGAGACACCACCACCTTCTTGGACTTAGAGTCCAGCTATTGGAACAGTGACTCCTTTCAGCCCATGACAATCACAGCTAGGGGTGGTAGCTTAGCAAAGGACTCCACCCCAAGTGGACTATATTCCCCATATGTTTAGATTCACTGGGTATTTTTGACCCGAACAAGGAGTTTGTCTGAGGTGAATGGGGTTGATGTAACCTTAGCAATGTTAGTGGGAAGGGGGTCTATATAGCAGCTGAAGAACATTACCTCCACAGATAGAATGGCTCAGTCCCAGCTCCATTGATGACCAGCTCTGTGGCTATGGACAAGTTTCTTCCCTTTCTGAATTTTGGATTCCTCAACTTTATCATGTGGATAATACTAGTGTTGTCATAATGAAATGAGATGACGTGTGAAACAGCCCAATACTTGATGTGTAGTGTTTAATAAGTGGTGACTGTCATTCAAGTTGATGTTTCTATATCTTGAGAGTTGGGTAAGGGAAGAAATTGGCTGGAGGATATTACAAATAATGAGTGTGATGATGACACATGTTCTTGCAGCTCTGGCCTGCAGATGCTCTATCAGCCTGCATAAGAACACTGGGAAATAGCTGCCTGATCCAGGAGGAAACTGAGCTTGGAGTAGGGATGAGGCCTGCATGTTGTAACCGGAGTGCTTAGAAATTAAGCCATGCTCTTTACTCTTGCTAGTGATTGTATCACAGCAGAGAGAGGCACAGGAATCAGAGGTGCCATAGTTTCCAAGTTTTCTTGCCATTCACATTTCAATCACACATCTCCTTTTCCTTACAGGCATCACAGGTTTTCCTAAATAGAGCATTCCAAGTGCACTTATTAATTATATATTTATATATAAAGCCCATGGTCATTTCTTATTCTCAAAGGATGCATTTATACTTATGAAATTCAAAAATCTACCTTGCCATCAATACGCATTTTCAAAATACATTTCAAAAGAGCCTACAAAGCAAATCTGTATTTAGGAGACAAATTCTAACTATGCATTTAATTTCTATGCAAATCCTATATTAATTATGTGAGAACAATTTACATCAATTATGATTTACCAAAGCTCAAAATGCCTTGGAAGAAAGTGACACTTGACCAAGCATGAACCTTGTTACCCTATTGTGTGCTTGTGTACTATGTCCTTATAATATAGAGCTAAGGCTGTGACACATAGTCCACCGTTAAAAAGCATGTGTAATGCAGAGTTCCCAAAGTAGTCAGCTTGTTATTTATAAAAACAGAAATGGGCCAGTACAGAACTGAAACTCCTATGAGAGATGTTTAGCTTAACAACTTTTGAGGTTAGAAGTGGGGAGGTAGGATGTTTGCATACATATACACAGGAAAATGGCTGGTTGTTAAGGGTAGAGTCTACAAGCTAAATTTCCACTTAATTTCTGCCTGTGGTAGTACATGTATATAAAGCTTATCTTTTTTTTTTTTTTTGGTTTTTCAAGGTAGGGTCTCACTCTAGTCCAGGCTGACCTGGAATTCACTATGTAGTCTCAGGGTGACCTTGAACTCACAGCGATCCTATTACTTCTGCCTCCCTAGTGCTGGGATTAAAGGCATGCACCACCATGCCTGGGTTTATCTATGTTTTTAAAGTAACTTGTGTTGTTTACAATAACCTATCTCAAATAGTTCAGGGAGATAAATATAGCCTTATTTTTATGTTTTATAAATTATTTATTCTTTGTTATGAGAGCTTGCATGGACTTAGACAGTGGCAAAGAACTTTCCAAAATTAAATAAAATATATAATGGAATATCATAAAAGAATTTGAGAAAACAGCCTAGATCTTTTTTGCATGAAAAACTATATTATTGACCATAGGTAGCTTACTAAATAGCACATATATACATATATATATATATATATATATATATATATATACAGCTAAGCAATTTTCTTGAATTTGTTCAAGTTTGCTTTATGCCCCAAATATGATTTATTTTGAATAAAGTTCCATGGGCTGCTGCCAAGAAGAATATAACCTTATTAAAGTGGAGTAGCTGGACTGGGGATGTAGCTTAGTTGGTAGAGTGCTTGCATAGCATGTACCAAACTCTGGGTTTATTCTCCAGCATTGCATAAACCTGATGTAGACCTGTAATCCTCAGGAGGAGGAAGCAAGAGGATCAGAAATTCAAGGTTTTCTTAGCTGGACATTGAGCTCATGGCCAGCCTGAGATACATGAGACCCTGCCAATAAATAAATTAGAAACTGCCTTAAAATAACTTTATTTGAGAGGGGTCTATTTTATTGTATCTGTTCCAGTCAGCTTTCTCATTGCTAACACAAAGAACCAGACCAAAAGCAGCTGGTGGAGGATTGGGTTTATTTTGACTTATGGATTTGAGGGGGAAGCTCCATGATGGCAGGGAAAGTGACGGCATGAGCAGAGACTGGACATCACCTCTTGGCCAACATCAGGTGGACAACAGCACCAGGAACTGAGTGTGTCACTCACATTACAACATTAGCAAGAGAAGCTACCTCTCACACCCATGTGTGCCCCCAACAACACACCTCCAACAAGGTTCCAATTCCAAAATTGCCAGCTAGAGATCAAGCATTCAGGACACTTAAGTTTATGGGGGACACCTGAATCAAACCACCACAGTACCCCAAAATTTATGTGGCATGGAGGGAGCTCTTCACTATCTATATTTCTATTTTTCCATGGTTTTTGAAACAAGGTCTTACAGTATCTAAGGGAGCTCTGCTGCTCAGGCTTCCCCGAGTTTGCGGTCCTCCTGCATGAGGATTATCTGTGAGCACCATGCCCAGTTTATTGATGCTTTCTTGTAGTTGAAATCACACATCTCTTTTGAGCAGCGCAGCCGAAGAATTCCACTCACTGAGATATCATTTACTATCACAGAACTCCATGTGGCTGTCACCGCTGTCCTGAATTATTTCCTGTACAGGGACCTGCCTTGGGAACAGTTTCCCCTCATTTTCAACCTTCTCGGTCACTTTTAAGTACTACAACAGACCCAGGTTGGTTATTTGGACTTGGTTTCCTTTGTTAAAAAACTTGAACATTTTATTTGACCCAAGCTTTTTTCTTGCCTTTCTACAGACTAGCCTTGGGACTTGAGCAGTTTAGCATAAATGTGTGTGGTGCCCTGTCTTGCCCTTTTGGTGTGGGGGCAAGGACAAACAAGAGAATAAAATTCCTTTAGACTTTGGTGCTCAAAGTGTCTGTTGGCTATAGGTGCCATTCCCACCCATGTACATTGCATGTCTGTTCCTTTCCTGTTGGCTCTGAGCCTTCTCTCTGACAGATCTGCTGTCCAAATGCTGGCCTCTTGTGTGGGTACTAGTGGCATGTGGAGAGCTCTTCCAAATGATGACAGGTGCCTTCGCTGAAAGAATTCTCCTTCCTCGGTGCTCACCACAGCCTGAACTATCCCCATCCAATAAAGGATTTGCTCAGCGCGAGGGACCCCTGATGTCCTTGAGAATATCCAAATGAGTGACTGGCAATGATAGATACTTCAAAAGCTTGTCAAGATTTTGTCCAGGACTCATGGGACCATCTTTCCTGCAAGGAGCTTAGGCTCTTGGTGATAACCATACTTGGTGACCAGCTGAGAATGAGCTCAGGGTTGGGAATAAGCACAGTGCAGTTGCTTTGGCCAAGACGTTGTTAGTGATGGAGCTGGAAAAATGTTTCTTTTTAAGGTCATAAGTAATATGGAATTCAAAATACTTAAAATTTTTGGTTTAATAGAAATACATTTATTTTCTTTGCTGCATTTTTACTTAAAAACTTAACCTTTCAACTAAACTTTAATCCTTTTTTTTGAAAAAAGGATTCTTTGTGATTTTATAATCACTTTATTGACACCATGGAAGATATTTCAAAACATTTTATAATATAGTACTATGTGAATGTATGATAAATATTATTATGGTACAACCATTTTTTTGTAGATACATTGAATCAGATATGAGCAGAAATAATCAGATTATCAGGAAAGGCCTGCTAACTTACTTAAGGTTTCTTATTGCTTTAGTCATCATTTTCATTGAAGCTCATTTATTTTTGTTAGCTGGTGATGGGTCTAATTTTCATCTTTTAATCCCTCTTCTGCATTTCAACAGCATTAGCTATGCTCTAGGACTAGAAGAATTTCTAATGGTCAAATTCATAGTTGACCTTTGGCCCTATCACTGGTTAGAAAGAACAGGGTTTTAATGAACACTGCCCAACAACAGAAGAGCCTAGGTTTTTTCCTATTTCTGAATTTATTTTTGTTTTAAATTTCTACTAGTATCTTACTTTAGGTTCTTGTTTCTGCTAGTAGTAATTATCATTATAGTTTTTATTTATAATTCAATTTTAATTTTTTACATGTGTGTGTATGCACATTTTTGTATGTGTGCATGTATGTGAAGGCCAGGGTGAAAACCTCAGGTGTTATCCCGAGGAGCCCATCCACCTCTTGTTGAGACAGGGTCTCTCACTGGCCTGGATCTCACCAGTTAGGCTAGACTGGCTGGCCAGTGAGCACCAGTAATCCTCTTGTCTCTGCCTCTCCAGAGCTGGGATTAGAGGAGTACACTACCATGCCTGGCATTTTATGTGGATCCTTGGGATTGAACTGAACTCCTCATACTAGTAAGACAACACTTTGAGCTATCTCCCCAGTCTAGTTCAATTTAATTTATTTTAACTTAATTTTTACCAATTTTTCTTTTGATTATGACTAGCTATTCTTTACCCCTGCACTGAGGATTTTTACAAAATTGCAGTAATTATATTAATTTCAAGATCTTTATAAATATTTAAAAAAATTCTTGTATTTGATTCATAGCTGTCCATTTTTATTTTCCATCCCCCTATTGCTTTAAAATAAAACATATCTGAGAATCTCAGAAATGCACCTTTACATTTAGATTGTTCCACGATTTCCACTTCCAGAATAAACAGGAATTCTTTGATTATTTGACTCTGTTGACCATATTTCAGCGAGTTTTCTTCTTTTCATTTGCAAATTCATTTTGAGTGGAAGAATCTTGGCTTTGTTTGGTGTCTTCCCAGCACAACCTTTCTTGCTTAGCGGTTTTGTAGCTGTTTTCTGGAGGCTTCAGTTCAGAACCGTGTCTTGTATTAAATCAGCAACTTAAGAGTTCTCACAGGAAACCACGATTGTAACCCTGTCCTAGAGACTCAGGCTCCATGGCTGGGGTGGCAGCCCTATCCGCCCTCTGGTCCTATTCCACGAGGGTCATCAGTTACCTTCTCTTTGTTGCAGCAACTTAAGAAAGTTTATTTTCAACTGACAGTTTTGAGGGAAAATTTCATGATGGGAAAAACATGATGGCATGAGCACGGAGCCAGCTTGATAAACTGGACCGCAGGAAGCACAGGATGAGCTACAGCACCTCAAGGCCCACCCCAGTGACCCACTTCCTCCAGCTAGGTTCCACCTCCTGAAAGTGCCCCAGACCTCCCAAACAGTGCCACCCAAAGGAGACCAGATCTTCAAACACGTGAGTGTGTATAGGGACATATCACATTCAAATGAGGTGGACAGGTGAGGACTGATCTGAAAGTTGTCCTCGGGCCCACATGTGCCCAGGAACATGCCTGCGTGTTATCTCTCCCTCCCTCGCTCCCTCTCTCTCTCTCTCTCTCTCTCTCTCTCTCTCTCTCTCTCTCTCTCTCTCTCTTTCTCACACACACTCACACACAAACACATGCAAATAAATTCAAAAAGAATGAACGAGAAAATCCTTAGATGGCTCTCTATTGTCGTTAATTAAAATGCTCCGGTGTATCGCAACTACAGAGAAACTATATTTAAGGTTGCAGAGTTATTTATAAGCTTTCTGATTTTTTATTAGAACAAGTTTACTAGGTTATTTAAATGATCATTTAAAGTGGTTATTAATACTGAGATGAGACAAAAGTTTTTTTTTTTTTGTTGCCATACTTTTCAATGAGCTCTGATTACCACCCTAATCAATTGGAACTATGGGGAAAGATGATTATATCTATCTGCTTTAAATTGGGTATTTCTTTTGACTTTTGACTCATCTAGTGTTTTTTCTGGGTTCATATTGACATAATTTCTGGGCTCCATATGCAATTATTCAGGTAGCTTGTGCTTTGGACCATGCTCTTTTTTCATGTGGTGGATGCATGCTAGTGTGCAGATGCATGGTGTGTGTGGAAGCTGCAGGAGAACGCTCAGTGCCTTCTTCAGTCATAAATTGCCTTGAAATGGAACCTGGAGCTATTGGTTTGGGTCAGACTGGCTGAACAGTGAGCTCCAGACACTCTCTGGTCTCTACTCCCCATAAGACTGGGGTAACAAGCATGTGTGGCCAAGATCTCAGGATGAATCAGGCCCTCATGTTTGTAGGACAGGCGCTCTTACCCATTAAGCCATCACCCCTGCCCAAGTTAATGATTTAAAGGAGATCGACCCCAGCTTTGACATCATTTATCTATTGCTCTAGCCCAGAATTCCCATAGTTTGTGGTAACTGGTGAAAACATGGAGATTTACCTAGGAAGGCCACTGGGGTTTGCTTGAAGAGCAGCCCCTAAGCTGCTGAGTCCCAACAATCCAGGGTGTAGCCTGTAGTTTCTCAGGCTTGCTACGGTGACGGCCAGTGTACCCAGAGTCCTCTGCTGAGGGGACTAATCCACTTGATGGAAGTCTCTAGCTGCTTGACAGAGCTCCAGTACTGAAGTTAGGCACATGCCAATGTGAGCATTGACTCTGCCTTAGCCACCCTGAGATCCACTTTATCTCTCCTTGATGGGAACAGGAAGGAGTTCTGACCTTTGGGTTGTTGTCAAGATGAGAGAGGATTGCCTAAGTAAAGCATCTAGCATCAGGACTTCTTCTTTATAATCTATGGCTTTTCCTTCCTGTGATCCAAACTCTAGGTAATTTAGTCAAAGTAGAGGCCAAGAGGCTTTCTTCCCATTGGCTCGGGGCTATCATCTTCTCATCTAGATGCTGTCTGTAGTCTTCCTCTTTTTCTTCCTCTGATTTTCCCTTTTGTCAAAATTCATACAGCGACTATTCACTAGATAGTCTCCCTGGAATTTTTTCATCTGCCTAAGATATACCCTTACTATGTCCACAGAGATAATGGCTGTCTCCCTCTGCCCAGGGTTCCGGGCCCCCAAATATCTAATTGTAGGACATTGTTAATAATTGATGATTATTGCTTTGCTTAAGAAATTGTGTGTTGGGTTGGGCCTAGTGTCACATATCTTTAATTCCAGCACTTAGGAGCCCGAGACAATTTCAGGTCAGCCTGGGGCTACATAGTGGATTCCAGGTCAGCCTGGGCTAGAGTGAGACCCTACCTCGAAAAAAGCAAAATATAATTTATGTGTAAACCAGAACACTAGTTTAAAAATAATATACCATTGGGGCTATCCTTCAAGTGGCCAATTTTTAAAATTTTTATTTATTTACTATTGTTTTTGTGTATGTAGTGTATATGGATATGCATGTTCACATGTGTGTGGGCAGTGCACACGTGTGTGTATGGCTGCATGTGCACATATGAGCATGGAGGACAGAGGCGACATTGTGTGTCTTCCTCAGTAGCTCTTCCATTTTTTTGAGATATTGGCTCTTTCTGAACCCAGGACTTATCAATTTGCCTAGATTAGTTAATTAGCAAGCCACAGTAGTTCTCCTGCCTATTTCTCCAGTGCTAAGATTACATGGGTAACTAGGTATCTGGGAATCCAAACTTGGTCTTCATGCATGCAGTTCATTGTTGGAACAAAGCACCTGACTCAAATAAGCAGATGGGAGGAAAATATTTATTTTGATTATAGTCTCAAGGGGAAGCTTCATGATGGCAGGGGAAAGTTTGGCATGAGCAGAGGCTGGACATCACCTCCTGGCCATAGCAGGTGAAAAACTGTAGCAGGATAGTGAACCCAACTCTGGTAAGGGGGAGCTGGCTATGACACCCATAAACCCACCCCCAGAGACACATCTCTTCTAGCAAGGCCCTACCTCCCAAATTGCCACCAACTAGGGACTAAGCATTTCGAACACACAAGTTTATGGGGGGATATCTGATTCACCCAGTGAACCATTTCCCAAACCCCAGGTGTCTAATGTCTGTGTCCACTGTCCAGTGTACTCTCTTCAGCTTATTAAGATACTTGAGAAACTCCATTTGTAGTCAGAAAGTTTCTGAATGAGTGGAGAATTAGGTACAGTGTGAATTATGGCAAAGCCTAGGAGGAAATAGCCAGTCTCCGATGGTTCTCTTGCTAATCCTACCTTTAGCACAAGGCTGATGACCCATTAGCTAAGGGCTCCACAGTTAGCCTCCTTCTGTTTGTAAAGCCAGCCCACACAGGCTGAGGATGAAACAGGTCAACAGTAAAAGCCAGGTGGCTGCAGCCGGAGGGGATGCTTGATGGTGTGAGACAGGAAGTGTTCTAGTCATGACTGCGAAGTGGAGGAGCCCCTTTCCAGTGGCTAGCCCGTCAGAAAGCCAGGGCGGTCCATAGGATGTCTCTCACCGCTGATGGTGTGCAGAAAGACGAAGCAAGCATTGTGGGCAGCAGCGATGAGAAAGGAACTTGCTGAAGCCTCAGCTTGTGAGCATCTCTCAAGCCGAGCTGGAGGCAGCAGCAAGCACAAGGCAGCACTGTGTGCTGGGAGCTCACTCTGATCTCCTGCTAGGACTCTTGATGCTGGTGCCTCCCTGTCCTTTCACAAAGTACGTGTTGTGAACCTCTGTCTGTCTGCCTGTCTGTCTGTCTGTCCTGCATCTCACACTGCAGATGGACTCACAAGCTGTTTGAATAGATGGCACTATAAACACATGATTTCACACTCTAACAGATACCTATGAAACATGGTGTTCCCAGTTCTACACTTCCAATCTCTATGTGTGCAACAGAGTTCCTCTTTCCTATGGGTCTATGGTCCTATCAACCATAATACTTGTCTAGAAGTGCTAAAGAAAAAATAGCACTTTTCCTTTCAAATCCCTTGCTTTCGCCCCCATTCTAATGTTTCAAATAGCCAGTCAATCTACCATCTCTTTCTCTATCTATCTATCTATCTATCTATCTATCTATCTATCTATCTTCTATCTATCTATCTGGCTGGCTATCTAGCTATCATCCATCTATCTTGTTAATTTATCACAGGGTCTCATGTTTCCCAGGTTGGCCTTGAACTTACTATGTAAGCTGAAAATGATCTTAAACTTCTGATCATTCTATCTCTACCTCCCAGGTGCTGGAAATGCAGGAGTGCATTTGATTAGCGTAATGATTACTGGGGCATATCATAAAAGGGCTTTTAATCGAATTTTGATTATCTTGGTTAAGAGGCCAAGAAAAACACAAAGAATGGAATAATGAAATGTCTGCAAACTCTCACGTTAGGCAATGACTTCAATCGTCCTTGCTTCTGAATATTTTATCAGCACAGACAAAATGTGCAGAGGCTCTTCCTAGCCTGAGTTCCTGCCCTTTGAATTCTGTAATCAAAATGAGCATTGAAGTGCCCAAAGACCACAATTCCCATAGGGAAACAAGAGAAATCAAGACACATACATAAAACTCACAAAGCAGATTGGAATCTTTACATTCCTGTTTAAAACAAATTCAGGATTGAGACCGAACAGTCTTCCATTTTCATCTCACCATGTTCCTGAGAAACTTGCTGATCACTGAATTTCTGGTTCTAAGAGTCAAACTGCTCACCTACAGCAGCTTTCCCTATTACTACATATACTTTGGTCATTTATGCAATTGAGAGAAATACTATCGTAACAGCTTAGAACCTTGCCATAATGTTAGGAGCCTTGAGCAAGAGAACAAGAGGTCAGCCAGAAAGGAGAAAAGCATTGTTATTGGCTGTGAGCCAGCTGTGTCAATGGGCGAAATGAATGAGATGTTGTAGTGCTGCCCAAGCCTGCCTTTGGCTCACCTCGACTTCAAGAGTGTGGGAACAAAGTGTGAAATGCAGCCCGTTAGAACTTTTATCCATCATCATCTGAGATTTCCTCTAAGGCTGAGAGGTTGGGGGAGGCATTAAACCAGTCCCTGCCATTTCTCTGCTGCCTCCTCTCATGATATGCTATGGTTTAGCCCAATAATCTGAGTAGGATTTCCCTAATGTACTCGTCTTGTTATGCAACTGCCCAACGCAAATAGCTCTAGGCTTATGGATTTTCTCACTCTCTTAAAGTCAGAAAATAAATACCACACTTGAGCCCTGTCTTTATTTAGTAGTTTGTTTGTTTATATCCTGGCAGCATATTCACATAAAGGGTCCCACAATGTGGAAAATCTGCTGTACTGCATTTTGAACGCATGGTATTGATTGCCAGAGAATCAGTTAAATTGCAGTGTGAATAATGATTGGCACTGGCCTTAACCCTTTTGGCTAAAATTGCTTATTTGTCATCCTGGCTCACGGAAGAGATAAACAATTGCTTGCTGATGATCTAACGGCTCAATCGTGAGTATCATTTGGCATGTCAGATGAGAGCTAATTTAATGAGCTGCAGTTCCTGCCAATTACCTGGGAACAAATCCCTCCACAAGCTATTCTGTACATCATCAAAATGTTTAACCAAATTCTCACTTGTGGCAGGTAAGATGATTGGGTGTTTGATTAGTCCACACGCTGTCGATATTATCTCACGTGCATTTGTCCTGTCTACTTATCCAATCACCTTCATTCTTTAACAATGACAAATTATAATACGCAGTCATCCAATTCTTTATTTTAAATGACTCTGCTCAGTATGTATACGAACTGTAAAACTGAAACATCCCCGTGTGGGCTTGCTGAATTGCAGATCAGCTTGTTCTTGCAGTGTGTGATCTTGTCATTTGGCAAGAATAGAAAAAAAAAAGTGGCCTTATTCACATATCTTTTGAATGCCTGTGAAGAAATTCTCTAACTTAAGCAGGCAATCTGGGCGACCCTGCAAAAAGGGGAGCATTTGGGAAAGAGGTCTGTGAGCTAGTGTTGACTGGGCGGGGGCGGGGATGGCCAACGGGAGGATGCTCACTTCTAATGTGGAGTTGGGGAAGGACCAAGGCCAGGGGATGGCAGGAGAGGAGATGCCTGCAGCAGCCCTGGGAAAAGAGGGACAACAAAGGCCTGGGCTGCCCAGAACACGAGGCTTCCCTGGCTGGGGGAACATCAGGGGATTAGTCACCGCCTTTTTGCTTTTTCCCTGGAGTTTTGAGTTTCAGGAAATTCATGTCCCCAGTGTCTTTTTTTTTAAAAGTCTGTCTCTATTCCTGGCTTTCGCATTTGAATTCATTTGCTTTTTCAGTTTCATAACCACTCCAATCGAAACATGAAGCCACACTGTTGACAATCCACACACACAAGCTTCCTGTGACTCCAGTTTGCTTTCTACTGACCACGATGCCTTGACTCTTTAATTTCTGTTTCATTTTTTCTTATCTCACTTTAATTTTGAACCTTCATCAGAATTTATTTACCTTGCTATACATCGTTTGACATGTAGGTTGTGTCCAGTTTTTTTTTTTCAAGGTAGGGTCTCACTGTAGCCCAGGCTGACCTGAAATTTACTATGTGGTCTCAGGTGGCCTTGAACTTAGAGTTCCTCCTACCTCTGTCTCCTGAGTACTAGGATAAAAGACATGTGCAACCATGCTTACACAGAGAGAAAGAATGGGTGCACTAAGGCCTAAAGCTGCTATAAATGTACTCCAAATGCATGTGCTACTTTGTGTCTGGCTTTACCTGGGTACTGGGGAATCAAACTCAGGTGGTTAGGCTTTTTAATTATTGAACATAACATTTGGACAAATATCCTTGTTCATAGATCCCATTTGCTTTTGATGTTTCCCTTGTGTAGATTCCTACAAATGGAATTACTGGGGTAAAAAGTATGAACATTTTCAAAGCTCCTAATGCATATTGCCAAACGGCTTTCTGGAAGGACCGGATCATGTATACTTTGAGCAGCATTTATAAGCATATTTACCTTACCCCAGCTTCACTAAGATTTCTGAATCTCTCTCAGCCCTTTTACAAGAAAGTGATACAGGTTCAAAGAAAGTATACACCAGTCATCTGACTAACTTTGACCAGGGGTCAGAAATAAGTTTTGACTCCAGCAGAACATGTGTGTGACTTTGGGCAGGCGCTTGATTCCCAGTTTATAGTTAAGAAATATTATGCACAACAGTGGTACAGAGGTTCAATAATTACATCCCCTCTTTTCTAGCAGAACCCTGATTCATTCAGAGATGTAACCTTCTTCTAAAGCCTTAGGACATCAGGAGATGTTGACTCCAGCCTCAGGGGATCGACATTGACTGAACAGTAGTTCTCAAAATTTCAGTCTCAGAACCCCTTTAGGATCCTGGAATTTATTATTATTTTTAAGGTCTTGGTAATTTTTATACATGTATATGATGTATTTTGAACACAATTCCCTCCCAAGACCTCCTCTTGATCACCCCTCCCGTCCTCCCTCAGTGTCTATAATAGACCTGGGGCAGGTGCATAGAGCCCCATACTTCTTGTTCAGAGTGGAGGTGGTTCAGCATCACAGGATTCAATACAATGGCCTTGTTCACAGTGGGACAGTGGGTACTGGGTTATAGTTAGAGAGGACTAAGGAGTTCTGGGGTGCTCTTGCACATGAGAGTGACTGGAGACAACAATCTGAAACTGAGCATTTAAAAATGAGAAGACAAAAAATATGAAAAAAGTGAGAAAAATATTTCAAATACTTTCACTATAAAGAAGTGATGTTTGTGGAAAATATTTAAATTTACTTAAACATTATACAATGTATTCTTGTATTGAGACACCACTGGTACCCCATTAATACATATCATTTATGTTTTTAATGTATCAGTTAGTAAAATTTCTTTTTTAAAAAATGAATATATCCATGAGGTGATGCACTTTCCTCCAGTGTTCCCAAATGAAAGTTTTCAAAACCCTAAGTTGGTTGTCAATCTACCTATACTAGGGTTTTGGCACTACTCCTTTGGAATTTCTGCCCAACTACCTTCTTGCACGTTCTTTATTCTCAGCATCCTCAGCTCTGGCCTCTCCTTATGGATTAAATTGCCTTTGCAAAAGTTTTCTAGTAAATTACCAATTATAGTCTCCTGGGGAGGATTCAAGGGAGGCTTGATTTTTATTGAGGTCAGCTCCGTTGTTTTAGATGAGATCAATGACTGTTATTTCAAGACCAAAGCCAACCCCAAACCCTCCAGCCTTCAATTACAGGTAACTCTGGCACTGAAAATGCAGACAATATACCAAAACGATTGCATACGGTTTCTTATTGTAGTCAGATTCCACGTTGTTCCCAGCATAAGAAGCCCCCTTACCCCTCAACACGCAGGGCACCCCTAATCCCAAGTTTCTGGAACAGGCCTGCTTCCCATTCCTGTAAGCGCCATAGTTCATAAATACTGTGAGAAGCACAGAATGGAAAGGTTAAGCCAGTGCATTTTGGCTGGATGAGGATTAATTAGGAGATGATTTGCGAGGACTATTATGCGTGTGCTAAATTGACTGACCTTTTCCCCTCCCCGTGTAGAAGGAAGCTCTGTGCTCTGCGCTCATTATCCTTAAATGTTTTCTTTCTCTGTATCATCACCTCATTCATTTTATTTGGTGGTTTTAAGATGCACTGAGTTGGAGCAGTAGGCTTCATTGATTCCTGGGACTAGAACATTCAGTAGGCACAGCAACAGAGGCCTTAGGCGCATTCGTTATGACCACTGGGGGCTCTTTGGCACTAAGCTGAGGCTCCTGGTCAGGCTGGAGAAGATCCCAGCAGATGTTCTCCCAACTTCTCTGTGGGAAGCAGACATGTCTAAAGGCTCTGCAAACAAGTTTTAAAACCAAGTTTAAGTGCTGGCCTGCCAATTCTTAGCTACTTAGGGTCAATGATCTAGTTTGCTGATTGAGAGTCTTTTCCCATCAATTTTGTTTTCTCTATTTGCCTTTGAACCAATTACTAGTATGTTGTCCAAGGGCAGGCCAGAGAGCTTACTGGGTGAGGCCTGGGCTTTCTGGGAGTGCCTGACTCTGCTTTGTCTGAGCATCCACCTCCTAAGGGTTCTAGGAAGCACGGACCTCGCCTGTCTCAGAGCCTCTCAGGGCACCAAGATGGCAGAAGAGAGCCAGGAAAGATGCCTGGGTGAAGGTAGGAAGTCTAAGCAGGAGGGCAGATTTTCCAGGCCATTCTGCTGCTTGTAACCAGAGGTTGTCCATGGAAGAAACGAGTATGGAAGAAGGTTTTGTGCAGTCTAAGACAATACGAAGATAGGGGTCATGGAATGACAGAGTGTAGTAGAGACAGTTCCTCATAAGGTATCATGTTTATATCCAGCTCTTTTCACAATCTTTCTGTTGCTCTATCTTTATAATTGAATGATTTGAAAAATAAAATTTGAATTTCAAAAGAGCAGAAACAGAACTCTTTTGACCATTGTTCCTTCATTTGGTTCTGTCAGAAATTCTGGTTAAGGGCTCTAGAGATGGTTCAGTGGTGAAGGTGCTTGCCTGCAAAGCCTAATGACTTGGGTTTAATTCCCCAGTACCCATGTAAAGCCAGATGCTCAAAGTGGTGCATGCATCTTGAGTTTGTTTGCAGTGGCTGGAGGCCCTGGAGTGCCCATTCTCTCTGTCTCTTCTCTCTATCTCTCTCTGCTTGCAAATAAAATAAATAAATAAAAATATTTAAGTAAAGAAATTCTGGGGCTGGAGAGATGGCTCAGCAGTTAAGGCACTTGCCTGCAGTGCCTAAGGCCCCGGGATCAATTCCCCAGGACCCACATATGCCAGACCCACAAGGTGGTAGCCCCAGTGCATTCTCTCTCTCTCTCTCTCTCTCTCATCTCTCTGCTTAAAAATGAATAAATAAAATATTAAAAAAATAAAAAAATAAATTCTGGTTAAAATACACGATAAAGTAGTGAAGGGAGGAAAAAATTGGAATTTAAATAAGAATTGTGATTTTATTTATCCCTGCCTACCCACTTTTCTATTCTTTTAGTAGTCCCTGATTTAAATATGCAAATCTTGATTTAAAAGATATAATCTACGGAATTAAAAAACATGTAAAACAGTTCATCATACATTTAAACATACTTTACATGTTAAAATATAAGTTAATTCTCAAGGAAATAGTTTGCACACAACTTTTTGGGATTGTGTTGAATTGTGGGAAGTGAGCTAGCTCAGCAGATAGGGTGGGCTACTGTAAATGATGGCCCAAGCTCCCAGAACTCACAGATGTTCTCAGCTCCTGATTCGGGTGCTTTGACTCATTGGATTGCTCTGCATTGCTGAATTTTAAATCACCACGTGCTCACAAGACCAAGTTGAAGGTGAAGTGCAAGTCTCGGCACTCTAGATGAGCTCTGATGGAACTGAAGAAGATGGAGTTCCTCGGGTTTTGACATTTCATTTTCTTGTTATATAGCGGCTATAAAATAGTCACTAGCATTTTCCTGTCCTCCTTACGGATACTCACCAGCAATAGAAGAAATGAGAGTCCCCGTCTCATGCCTAATTTGGTAGCTTAAGCAGTGAAAGTAGCTATGAGGTACCCAGAGCAATAGGGCTCATGTCAGCTGATTCACCCAAGCAGAAGTCCCCGAGGAAGTGATTGAAACAGAGAAAGGTTTCACGTGAAGGTCTCTTTCCTGAAAAACCCAGTGTGAATGATTACCAAGGGCCATTGCCAAAGTTGTTTCTATAATGCACAATTGCTGAAAATGGAGCAAAATGACAGATGCTAATGTCTGAATATTATGAAGCTAGATGCTGTACACATCAGGGCATTTCACATTTCACTTAATGAGCCACTCAGGTGTTCATTGGCCAGTTGCTTTCTTGAAGTTGGAGGTGGATTCCCCCCACCACCCATATGCTGTGGTCTACTCTGTATGTGGCTCTTTTTAAATGTCGGATATTACAGCTCTGAAAATATTACTGATGCAGATTTTATTCCCAGGCCATTGAGTCTATTTAGATATGTCACGCTCATAAAAGCTCATGTTTATTGAAGAGGGTTATTAAATTTACTGTAAGATTTCATAAAGACCCTTTTAGGTGAAAAATGCAGGTAGAATGGTCTGAGTTGATGCTTTATAAACCTTTTACGAGCAAAAAATTTCTAAATGCAAATGTCTTACGTAGAAAGTAAAAGCAATTTGTTTTTCTAATTAGGTGCCAGACAGTCGGCTAACGTGAGGATGGCAGATTTTGAGATCTATGAAATCAGAGGCAGCTTTAAGTGAGGGCTGCTGACTGCTTACATCCTTTATCAAAATAAGCCTCCATACCAAGTTAAACCCAGGCATAGAAATGTCTGCCTGGTTTGGGAATGGTTCTATTTGAACCCTCGGTATATTGTTGGGAAAATCTCAGTACGTTTAGTTGAATGCACACACATGCAAGCACACACAGTGGAAGAGAATACAGTCCGTAATTAAAGATATCCATCACTCTGCTCATTTAAACTCGTAGAAGAAGAGGATCCCATACTGTTTCTCTTCATTACTATGCAAGACCAGAGCTGATATTTCTTGATTTGGAATGATGCCAGAGAGTCATTTCAATATTTGAGCTTTATACATTATTATTAATCATGATGATCATGCACTTTTCAATATTCATGGTACTTCATAATAATTTTTATTAGCTGTTTCTCCTCACAGTTGAATCAGGTCAAGGAAAATGACTTACTCCTTCATTGCAGGTGAAGAGACAGAGGCACACAGGGACACAGGAGGACTTCTGCCCTGTCAGGCTATGGATTATTGACTGAACTTTTGAGAAAATCCACAATTTTCTTTTTTTACCCTCTGATATTAAGGCTTTTCTCATCAATGCTCTTTGAAATTTTATGTTAATAATTATTTGTAATAGAAGGTTCAGCTTTATTTAGGGAACTAGAAACTACCACTGAGGAACAAAGCATTGGGTACATAGTAGATTTTAAAGGAACAGTAAGTACTGGTTGTGATTTAATCCATGTTATTTTAAAGTAATGCTTTGCGTAAGAAGTAACATATTTTGGGTTAATTAATAACAATTGGGGTAGGCCATGCTTATGGGTAGGTTGGATGTGGTGTGTGTTTTTGAGGTAAGTGATAGGACACGGCAGGACAGTAACAAGAGCATATGTCGCCAACAGCTTCTTGGAAAATGTGGGTGTTCTGAACACAAAGTGTGGATCAAGAAGACGGTGAAGATTTATCCCCTATCTGTTGGCACCAACAGATTCCTTTCCTCAGCCTATTAATGATGATATGTTAAAATGTTTGTACAATAAATCCAGCTTAAATTATGAAGCACATATAGTATAATTAATGCATCTACAAGCCCCAAAGGGGGTCCATCAACTTGAATATTATCGAGACAGATTGCATCCCAGGAACCTAGCTGCTCCTTGAATGAGGTTTCACATTGGTAATGCCATGGAGGTGTGATCACGGGCAAGAAAACCATATTATTCTATCAGTTCATCTGGATCTATTGGCTTCTTAGTGTTTCACTGCTGTGCTGCTCTTGAAATGCCTGGGTGGGGTATCTAGATGAATTATAATTCTGGTGTCTTAAACATAGCTCATTCAATTTTTACTTAAAAGTTTAAAGTACTCTAAATGTTCATTTTGTCAAAATTATTTTGTGCAGCTGGGCATGGTTGCACACACCTCAGGAGGCAACAGGATTGTGAATTTGATGCCAGCCGAGGTAATTTAGCAAAACCCTGTCTCAAAATACAACAAAAACAGCTGAGGCTATGCTCAGTGGTAGAGTGCTTGCCTAGAATGCATGAGGTTGTGGATTTGATCTCTAGCAACACACACACACACACACACAATGTTGTATAGTATGTCACTGTCTCAAGAGAACAGGTAATCCTCAGGAGGAATGCTGAGGTACTCAGAGCACTGTTTGATTATTGCTTTCTTCTATAATGGCCTGACAGACTGATTGTTCCCTTAGAATTGAAGGGGAGCACGTTTTATGCTCTGCTTTGCTTCGCCTATAGCAATCAAAGGAGAGTGTGGTGGGGAAGGGGAGTCTGGACTAAACAACACAGTCACATCCTACCTGAAGATATTGCATATCCAGGGCATTTAAGATCACCCTGTGTTTGAGGGGAAAATACTGTGTAATATTCACTGATGAATATGGGGACTTCTTCAACAAATGCTTATGGAACACTTATTGTATGAAAGACTCAGTTGCCCAATCTGCTGAGACCTGTGTGTAGAGTCCTCATGAATGATAAAAGTCTTCCATACTCTCACTTATTAAATATGTGGACCTGAGTTGGAATGTCTTAGATCTAATATATCCTATAGGATAGAGCACATTCTGATGATGTCAGTAGCTTGGGACAAGCCACACAGAGAAATAGAGGAGCAGAGGTCACCCATAAAACAGGCATAACAGCACTGGCTCATGGTCAGTAAAGTATTGGGCCAGTGAATGTATTCAGGCTTGTGGGACAACAAAGTCTTCTCGCCCCTGTCACCATTATCATCCACTTTGCCAGCAACACATTTTCAATGATCCATCTCATTATTCCCAGTAGATAGGACTGAATGTTTTCAGGAATCTTTAATGCCCACCCATCTTATGAGTAGTTTTTTTCAGATATGGATTCCCAAACACATTCTTTAAAAACATATAGTTGTTTAAAACAAAGCCAAATGATATATGCTTTGCCATTTTCTTGCTCAAAAAAGAAATAACATCATACCTATACAAAACAAAAAATATAAACCCAAGCTCCTTCAATGGAATGCCTTTAAAAATCTATTTATAGGCCACACTGATATAAAGTGGTTTGAGGGACACACTCTTGCAAAGACTTACAGCAATTTTAAAATTTGAGTTATTTCTAACTAGGGGATGTTTTCCCGCTCCCCCTCCCTCCTGCTAACTATTTGCATAATAGTAAATGACATCATAAAATCAGTTAGACACTCACAGTAAATATGCTCTTTTAATTTTCAAAAGATACAAATCATGGGGAGGACTCTTTGCCATTATAATTATAATACTGAACAAACTAAATGAAGAATAATGGCAGCAACAATAGCTAATATGCATGATATATGCTCTATGCCAGTTACCATTCAAAAAGGCCTTATGAATTCCCTCATTTACTTCAACCAACTGTGAAGCCAGTGCTATTACTACCCCATTTTATAGATGAATAAACTGATCTACATAGTGGTTTAGGTATTGTCAAAAATTCTATAGTTAGTAAGAAACATATTATCTACACAGGTATTCTGACTCCAGAGCTTACATCCTTGACTACTTGATTTTTCGACACTTGATTCATGTTTTACTTATTCCATGGTTAGTCATAAGAAAACAGCTACATACATGCATTGATTATTTTGGATGTAACCTTTTTTGCTTGAGAACTTGCCCCTTTGAATAAGGCAAGAAATTAAAACTGCATATGCAGTGAACTGAAACTGTGCAACAGAATGCAGTGTCAAGGACTGGAGAGATGGCTCAGCTGTTAAGGCACTTGCCTCCAGTGCCTAAGGCCCCGGGTTCAATTCCCCAGTACCCATATAAGCCAGACCCACAAGCTGGTGGCCCTGGTTCTCTCTCTCCCTCCCTCTTTCTTTCTCTCTCATCTCTGCTTGAAAATGAATAAATACAATATTAAAAAAAAGAATGCAGTGTCAATCAGTTACCTGGTTCTTTTAATTCCCTAGCCAGAGGCATAACGATGTTTCCAATTGCTTGTGTATCCCCCTAGAACTATTCTACAGAGCATATACAAGCTGGTACTTCAAATAACTTTCAAAAAATGGTTGAATGTTTACATAGACAATCTTGAACACCAGTCTACTCAAATCAGTGATACCTAGAAACTCACATAATCATACTCACTTGGTCATATTGGTCAGGATATCTCAAGCTATGTTATTTCCAGATATGGGAAGCACAGCCAAGAAGGTTGTCATGTGACATGTTTAGTCTTCTGGGGCCCAGGGGGACACTATGATCGGAACCCTTGGTCAGTTGCTCCTTGTAGCATCGCTGAATGGTGCTCTCTGAACCTCCTTCCAAGACAGGCTGTCCCCAAAGACACACACGTGAGTTAAGTGAGGACTCCAAATCCCAGCTAAGATGAAGATATGTCTACATGTACAAACTAGTGAAGACATATAAGATTTCAAAGTCATCTGTTTACAAAAATTGCCTAAGGCCACAGGTTCAATTCCCCAGTACCCACATAAGCCAGAACCACAAGGTGGTGGACCTGGTGCTCTCTCTCTCTCTCTCTCTCTCTCTCTCTCTCTCTGTGTCTCTCTCTCTCTGCTTGAAAATGAATAAATAAAATATTTAAAAAAATATCTGGCAGACAATGTTTCTAATTTAGATGTGTCATCTGATCCCTGTTAAACAATCTCTGGTCATTTTTAGGTTAGACCTCATGATGATAATAACAATAGCTAATGCTCATCTCTACCAGGCACTGGGCAAAATGTCTTCCAAGTGACGTCTTATTGAGTGCTTAAAGGGTACAGATGATTTATAGCTTCTGTTTACCAATGTGGAAACTGAGGCTTCAAGAGGCTAAGTCACTTGCCCAAGGTGATAAAGTGAAGGAGTGAGGATTCCAGAACTTGGGCAATTAATCAGTATAAAAAGCTATGCTGCCATCTCTAAGGCTGTCTCATCTCTGATTTGATGATCGGAGGGTTTTAAAGCATCTTATAAATCCCATTTTGTAGGCAATGAAATTGAGCCAGGAAATGGGTGATGTGTACGTGCTTGGAAAGGTGATTCTCCGAGAGGCAGATACAATCCAGCATCCCATGGGTCTTGTCTCCGCACTTAGCACTAACTCGCTTTTCAGAGGCACATAAAGCACTGCAGAGCCCTGCATGGCTCTGTGATGAAATAATGGGAATGTGATTTTTGAGCCGCTCAATAATGGAGGAGATGGAAATCTCCCTACCTCACCTTGCATATTGCTGATTGTGCATAGAACACTTGCCCGTCAAGATCATTTTCAAACGATGATTATGACTTCAGTGTGCCCAGGCCTGCAGGACATAAGTACGTGGGCAGTGGTGGTAAGAGCTATAATTATTCTTAATGGGAAAATATGCAGGTAATGACTTGGATGATCATGTATCTGTAATGTATGAGTTCCAAAGCCCAACGAAGTAATTAAGCAATCTGCAAACATGTGGGGGAAAGCCTAAATGAAAAGAAGCAAAATAATGCTTCTTGTGAATATAACTGTCATATTCTGAAGGAAGAATCATAAAAAGAGAGATCTATCTATCATCTGTCTGCCTGCCTATCATGGCATAAGCAAATATATGTGTATCTCAGAACACTGTTTGGTAAGAACCCGTTTTTCTAAAGGAGAGTGCTTGTTCTCCACGGAAGGCTTTTTCATTTCTGAATGTATTCACTTTTATTTCTCCTGTCACAAGACCACCACTAGCAAGAGGAAGCTGATACAACTCTGGCCCAGATTGGAAGTTCAGAGTCTGAGTTCCGCATCCTGTGTTAAGTCCACGATTGATCTTAAATTAATCTCAACTCTCGGTTTCTTTTTAGAGTGGGGGCCCCTACCTCACTGGCAGATGGCTGGAGGACTCAGAATATGACACAGCGCTTTGTCAAGGTAGAGCCCTGAGGTGTGTGCCTAGTGAGTTTAGCCATGATTGTTACAGCTCTGCTCTATGGCCAAGCTCTGTTTCCTGTTTCATAAATGAAATGTAGACTCCTTGTGCAGTGACTTGTATAAAGGCACAGAATTGGTTGGAGGCAGAAACCTCAGATTTTCTAATTGCTATTGAGTACAGATCGTGTCTTCTAAATATTGAAGGAAAAAAAGAAGAAAAGAAAATGAAAGGGTTTGTGGTCAATTATTGTGCCCGCAATCAGCCCTAAATGGTTCAGAGCATCCACAATAGAGAATTTACTAAAAATAGGCTCTTTCAAGTGGGTGGGTGTAGAGAAACTATTTGTAAGTGTGTAACCCAGTCTAATCCAATGGGTACTTTTGAGGAAAGCTCACCAATATGTTAGTCTTCTGAAGGATTTATGGAGTCAAAGGCAGGGAGGAAATGGCTAGATTAGGGCTGTCCAGGGAGCAACTAGCAGCACTTACTGACTATTAAAGCACTTTGTCCTTAGAAAACAACAATAGAGAAAGTCAGAGAGAAAGGTTTCTTTTTTCCCCTTGAATTTGTCCATGGTGTCTGGTGCTAAGAGCAAGGATGTTTGCTGGGAAGTTTGCACGATGTTGTCATATGATTAACTCATACTGCAGCTTCGAAGTTTCAGGACAGAGTAACTTGGGTCATGATGTTTTTGTCTCTGTCACAAACAAAGCAGCTTCAGGCCTAATGGAGATTTTTAGAGGATAGCACTCCAGAGACAGACAAAATTGTCCAGGGATGTGCATGGCCCAGTAGGTGGCAGCCTGTTCTCTGGATTGATGCCTTGTTCCTAGCAAGATGCTTGATGCCAAGAAGGCAGGGGAAGGCGTCTGGTCTTATATATTTATATGCATTTAATTCTTCCATGTTTGGAGGTGCACTGGGGAAAAAGGAAAATGGGATCGATGCAATGAGATGTAATTACACGCTGGCTTCTGTATATACTTAGACTGTGTGTTTCTTGTTTCAGCCTGCATTGCTTAGTGTTTCTCACCACAATTAGACATTTTTATTATTTTCCTATTTTGTAAAAGATACTAGATTTCTTTGGGTAAATGGGGCAAATGAATGTACCTGGTGCAAAACTCCCAGTTTTTTTTGTGTGTTGTAGTCAACTTTCTCACATTGCTGCACAGAACCAGCTTGACCAAAAGTAAGCTGATTGGAGCAATGGGTTTATTTTGTCTTATGGACTCAAGGGGAAGCTCCATCCTGGCAGGGAAAAAGAAAACAATGGCATGAGCAGAGGGGTGGGCATCACCTCCGCCATAACACTGCAAACAGCAGCAGGAAGGTGTGCTAAACACTGGCAAGGGGAAGCTGGCTATAACCCCATAAGCCTGCCCCCAATAACACACCTCCAACAAGGTTCTAATACCTAAACTGCATTCACTGGGGATCAAGCATTCAGAACACATTTGTTTTGGGGGACATCTGGAATAAGCCATCACACTGTGTATGTTTTTTCCCTCCTTTTATTTATGCTTATTCTATCGGGTTGATATGGGACCTGGGATAGGTCATCCAGTGAAGTACTTCCCTTGCAAGCACACAACCTGAGTTTGATCCTCAGAACCCATATATAAAAAAATCTGGAGAGAGCGATGTATGCTTTAGCCTAGGGCTGGGGAGGTGGAGACAGGCAGATCCCTGGGACTCACTGGCCAGTCAGTCTGGCTTACTTGGCAAATTCCAGGCTAGTGAGAGATCCTGTCTCAATGTAAAGTACCTGAGAAATAGCGCTTGAATATGTCCTAATGATAGGCAGCTAGACAGACATTAGTATGCTTGGAGGTCAACTAAGGAGAATCCCTGCCCTCCAGTGATCCAGTGCTCCTTTATGGGCTTTAAAACCCCATATGAAAGGGGGGCGGATGGAAGCATCTGGACCTTTGTTTAGTTTTTTTTTTTGTTTTGTTTTTTTGTTTAGGCCCAGTAAGGGAAGGGACACTTTCTTCTGGTCAGAGGAACAAAGTCCATGCTTTCCTCTGGATCTGACTAGAGACATGACCTTCTGAGCCACACAAACAAGACCACAAAGACATACTGTTATACCTTCCCTTAAGAGTTAATCCAACTAGGCCTGTCAGTCCCCTGATCAGGAAACCATCTCCACCTAAAGACATGAGATGGGAGGAATTACTTTCCCTTTCACGAGACAATATTATCCATCCCTCGCTTCAAGCCTTGTGTTGACAATCTCTCTTCCAGGGTGTCCTTCTTGCTTGGGGAGTACCTCTGACTATCTCCTTAGTAAATCTACTTTTGCTTGTTTGCTCCCTTGTCTCCATTATTTACTTCCTCTTTAGCAGGCAGCATGAGTTTCAAAGACATTGACTTGTGGGGGCTCTGGAGTCCTTGAGAGAATTTGAGAGGTTAGCTCAAGTTAAGCTGACCAGGGTGGAGAAACAGGTATATAGAACAAGTGCTTTGTCATCAAGACACACATTGTAAATTCTTTCTGTTTAAACATTAGTAAGAAACAGAAATAAGCAGTACTGACTTTCAACCTGAGCCTCAGGCACATATATAATAGCACTGAAATTTGTGTGACATCTCTAGAGGACAGATGAGCTAATATTTATGTCAATTTGCATGAGGAAGATGGAGGAGCCCGAATCTGGCCCAAAGACAAGCCAAGAGATAGAAGGGAGATCTAGGAGTCTATTTCATTATTTCCTCTCTCTTTCTCCCCCCTCTCTCAAATTATTGGTTTGTTTTTTTGTTTATGTATGTATGTGTGTGTGGGTGTGCATGCCACAGCGCACATGTAGAGGTCAGAGGGCAACCTCAAGGTGTCTGTGCTCCACCTTGCTTGAGACAGGGTCTCTTGTTACTACACACCAATGGCCAGGTTGCAAACTTACATCAAACTAGCTAGGCCTCAGTCTTTAGATTTTCCTGGATCACAGATGCATGTACTGCTTTGCCTCTAGCTTTATGTGAGTGTTGGGGAATTGAACTTGGCTGTCAGGATTTGCAAGGAAGTGCCTTTAGCTACTGAACCATCTCTCCAGCCCCAGAAGTCTGTTTCTTAAATTTCTTCCTACCCAGTCTGATGGTAGAATTAGGGTTTAGAAACAAAATCTGAAACAGTGTGTGAAACTTCAAGACATGAGGAGAATAATATATCAACAGCTTGTGCTTTAAACAAGGTCATAAAAGTATGAAGAAAAATATTGCCTCATTTCAGTATTACCCAAATATATAGGATCAGGGCCATCAGTTTTGACTTAGACTTTTTAGAGTATTGTTAGCAAATGAGAATGGGTGTCTTCTCTTGTCTAGTGAGCAGTATGCAGCTGGAGGATGCTGTTTCATAGTTGTTACTGAGTTAGTGAATCAGGCAAGCCTCCATTATCCAAAGATGAGGCAGTAGGTGAATGTTCTGTGCTGAATGTAGGATTTTACAGCAGTGGGTCCTGTCTGGGTATCTTCTGTTATACCATGAAGGCCACCCTTACTTGATCTAGTCAAAAGGCAGCTCTGGTTCTCACCTACTTAATGGGTCCCTGGAGGTGAGATTTATAAGTAGGTAATGAGCAGACAAGAAATCTTGCTTAATTAGGTCTTCAGTTGATATTAACATGATATTAACACGATCTGCATTCCCTTTTATTCCTCCTCTCTGCCATCTATCCCATTTCTGAAGGGCAGAGTAATTAGTAGAGGAAAGGGAGCAGACCTCACCCAGACTGTGAGGAAGATATGGGCAATGCTGTTCTAAATATAACTTCCAGAAGGAGGAGGACACGGTTGCTACTACTCTCAAGTATTAAAAAAACCCTATTTTGTGGAAGAGGGGTTAGGCTCAAAGGCATTATTAATAAAACAACAATAGCTCAAAATCAAGAAGAATTTATAGATTGACAAAGCCTGAATTCTCTTCCACTGGCCATATCCAGAGACCAGTTGCATCTGCTAGGATTGTTCTAGAATTGGAGACTAGGGAGGGTCTTCAAAACTCTGAGAACCTGAGGTTTTAGGATCCTGTCATTAGATTGGTGGATTTTATTGAATAAAGTAAAAATAAATTTTGGAAGCTGAAAGCATTTTTCTGTGGTTCAAAGAAGTGTTCCAAATAGACTAGACAAATTAAGAAAGCTTAGGCTCCCTTGAGCCTGACTTAGACATAAAAGAGCTGCAAACTCCCTAGCTCATGGGTTGAAGATCTCCTGACCTACCCAAAATTTTTGCTATTTCCCAATATTGTTTGACTTTGCTTCTGAAAACAGAGTGCCCTGGTGCTTTTCTGTTTCTTCATTATCGTGATGCAAAGATCATCTGCTTTATGAATAATCCATTTAAAGCAAGTATGGTAGTTTTAATGTATGTCCCCCAATGGACCCCAATAGACTGAGGTGTGTTATTAAAATATTTCTCCAGCTGCCTGGCTGGAGGAAGTGTCACTGGGAGAGGATCCTGTAGTCCAGCCCTAAGGTGTCACTGAGGGGCAGATCTGTTTTCTAGACCAAAGGTGTGAAAAGCAGTCTGAGCTCTGCCTGAGTCCCTGCTATTTTGCTGCTGGTTTTGTGCTTACTTGTGGTGCTGACTGGTGATAGTTTCTCTCTGCTTGGATATATGAATGGGAGCCAGTTTCTTCCACCACTGATGGAACTTTCCCTTGGATCTGTAATCTGAAATAAAACCTTCCTCTTATAAACTGTGACTGGTTTGGATGTTCACCCTAGCAATGTACAGCTGACTACCACAGAAACTGAGAAGTGGAGTGGTGTTAGAGCATGATGAATCCTACCATGGGATTTTGATCTTTTAGAACTTGTGTGTTGAAGAAATGGACATGGACTTGGTACTTGCAACTGAAGATGCCTTCCAGAGGGGTAAACCGTGTTTTATGGACTATTCTGGTGAAAGTTTGAAAATGCTCAGAGAGAATTGTATTTGGAAGCTTTGCTTATGAACTTTCAAAGGGGAAGGAAAGATTGAAGATAACTTTGTTGGAACTGCACTACTGGCATAAGAACTTGCTGCATTCTTTTGCTCATGCCCAGAGAATTCAAGCAAGGTTGAATTCTAAGTATGGGCTGGTGTGCTTGGCAGAAGATAGAGAACTCAGAAATATAAGATTTAAGTTGGAAACACTTAAGCAAGTTTAAAATTACATGCACAGAGACTGGGTTTAGGTTACTGAAGCTGTGGTTAAGCTCATTAGCGATCCTAAGGAAGATGGCCCATCTACTTTACACTGAAGCACTGGAAGGAATGCCTGAGGTGATTCCACCCAGGAAAAATCGAATGGTAAAATTGCAAACTCTTTGGAGAGTAGATGACTGAATGGGGGGAAAATCACAAAAACCTGCTCTTCAAGATAATAATTTATTTCACCCCTGGATTAACAACATGGCTGTGTCCTGCACTCCTGGTATTGGTTTTGGAGCATGAAAAATGTGTGGAGTGGGTCATGAAGTACACACGGTTCCAGGAGTTGCTGCTTAGATGTGGCACGTGAGGCACAGTGTGATGACCCTGATAGAGAGGTCAGTGAGGCCCTTGGAAGATGAACCATGGTTTGCAGTAGAGACCCAAAGATGTTTCAGATATACCAGGCTGAAGGTATGCAGAGCAGTCTGAGCTCTGCCTGGGGCCCTGCTGTTTGCTGCTGGTTTTGTGGTTACTTGTGGTGCTGGCTGGCAGTGGTTTCTGCTTGGATGTATGGATGGGAGCCAGCTTCTTCTGCCATGGATGGAACTTTCCCTTGGATCTGTAGGCTAAAATGACCCCTTCCTCCTATAAAATGTGTCTTGTTTAGAAGGTCATCCCAGCAACATGAAGCTGACTACAACAGTGAGCATTTGATGAAGTTTTTGTAGCATTTACTTAACATCTGTAGATTTCAAGAAGAGGTTTCTACCATGTGATTTAGCAGCCTATCTCCACTTCCTGCCTCTCTCTCTCTCTACACACACACACACACACACACATACACACACACATATATATACACATATATTTTGGTTTTTCGAGGTAGGGTCTCGCTCTAGCTCAGGCTGACCTGGAATTCATATGTAGTCTCAGGGTGGCCTTGAACTCATGGCGATCCTCCTACCTCTGCCTCCCGAGTGCTGGGATTAAAGGCGTGAGCTACCACGCCCGGCTTCTTCCTGCCTATATTACTTTGTATCTTTCCATTTCTCAGAATAAGAACCAAATTCTTCATGAATATCATTTATCTGATTACCCAGTTTTCAGGATCTAATCTGCTAATTTGTATTTGTTAGAATATGTGCAATGAAGCTTCCATAACAAATGACTGCCAGAGTCCTAGAGACTACTACAACTAAGGTTTATTTCTTACTCTTAGAAGATGACCAGCATGAGTCATCAGGTAGCTCTGCTCCACAAAGCCACTTAGGGGTTCAGGCTGAAGGGGCTCCACCATTTCAACACACCGAGCATTCCTCTCTCCAACTGACACCTGGTATTGTTTCTCATAGCTTATCTGTAAGAAGATGTCCCATCTGGTTTCACTAACTTTAAAAGGCTTGAAAATACAGAGAAAGCATAGAATATTTGATAAGTATATTGTTTCTGCCTCTTACCCAAAGTAAAAGTAATTCCTCTCCAAAAGGAATTCTGTTATCTATACTAAAAGAATGACATTTTCTCCTTCAGCTTACATTCCCATGCTCAATTTAATTTGGCCTCAATTCAGCAATAACTTCTGAGATAAATCCTTAAATTAGGGTGACAAGAGCTCTCCTTAGCTGAGATCATATTTATGTTTGTTGTCCAACTTAATGGGCACTGTTTGAAAGGTTGAAATGAAGCCACAGCTGTCCAAGTGCAGCACATTTGATTAGCCTGTAGTCACAAATAATTTCTGGCTCAGAAAGAAAGTCTTTATGGTGATATGACCTTTATTCTTTTAGTTCTGCTGTGTCTGAGCTTCCTGAGTTAGGAATTTCTTTCCTTCAGTCTGTGATAACATTGCTTTGCATGTCAATAGTCCCACTCTTCAAAAATGGATTATTTACTATGAGGTAAAAATGTTTGTGGGTTTCTCTCTACTTTTTACAAAATGGGTAACAGAAAAGAGATAACCTAATCTATATCTTAATAATTTCCCTGGCATCCACTCTTGAAAAGCTTATTTTTTCTTTGTATTAGCAGTAGGCCAAGAGGCTGTGGCTTTTC
>PVHP010010004.1:0-48791 GCA_004024765.1 Zapus hudsonius | reverse complement strand
TATATATATATATATATACATTAAGAGAACTAAGAAATGTTTGCTGGGTGGGGTGGTGCACACCTTAAATCCCAATATGTGGAAGTGAATTCCAGGTCAGTCTGAGCTAGAGTGAGACCCTACCTTGAAAAGCTAAAAAAAAAAAAAACCCCTTGAAATAGTTTCTCTTCCTGATTCATAATTTAGTCATATGTTCTAAATTAAAGATGAATGATTTTTTTTTAAATTCAGAACATGAATATTAAGAAGATAAATTTAGGACTCAAGGGCAGGGCAGAAAATCAGTAATTTTGAAATGACAATCATCATTCTTTTAAAAATATTTTCTTTATTTATTGAGAGAGAGAGAGAGAGAGAGAGAGAGAGAGAGAGAGAGAGAGAGAGAATGGGGGGAAGGGCCTCTAGCCACTGCTAGAGACTGACTCCAGATGCATGCACCACTGTTCATCTGGCTTTACTTGGGTACTGGGGAATCCAACTCAGATCAATAAGCTTTGCAGCCAAGAACCTTAACCACTGTGCCATCTCACCTCCCTGGCAATCTCTTATTTAGTTATATTTAATGAACAGAAATAAAAACTAATTAAATAAAACCCCGATTTAATTGTTCCAATTAGCTACTCAATTCCTAGGTTTTATGGGAAAAAAGTAGTATCACTAACTTGATGGGGAAGAAAGGAAAGAAGAAATTTATTATCATACAATCTGAAGGCAAGAGATTCGAAGTTAAGGTGTTAACGCATTAGTTTCATCTGAGGGCTTTGTCCAAGCTTCTCTCCTGCTTCCAGTGACTGCTGGAAATGTGTGGCCTTCCTTGTCTTCCATGGCCACACTTCAGTTTGTACCCATCTTTGCATCATCTCGGTCTCTCAAGTCAACTCCTTTCTCTTATAAGGGCACCAGTCTTTCAAATACTAAGCTAGAGGAGTTAGGTGTTCACTCTCAAAATAAACGTGACACTGTCTTGAACATGTGGTAGCATGAACAATGTTAACCTGATCTAACATTCTTTTTTTATTTTTTTTAATATTTTATTTATTTATTTGAGAGAGAGAGAGAGAGAGGCAGAGAGAATGAGCACTACAGGGCCTCCAGCCACTGCAAATGAACTCCAGACACATGCGCCCTCTTGTGCGTCTGGCTTTACATGGGCACTGGGGAATCGAACTCAGGTCCTTCTGCATTGCAGGCAAACGCCTTAACGGCTAAGCCATCTCTTCAGCCCCTAACATTCTTTATAAAAGGATATTAGTATCTTTTCAAACTGCGTATTACAGAGTTGGTGAGTCAAAGCTCTGGGTTCTGGTTCTTTTTGAGAAGTGAATATGTGACATTAAAACACACTGAGTAAGGAAATAGATGTTTTTCAGGCTGTCTGAACATGCCACACCCTCCCAAAAGCCTGAAATATTAGTCATACTTCCTTCCATAAGGCTTCAAAAAATGTGATCCAAACCAGAGTTGAGCTGGTCAATGCATGTTGCAGCAAAATTTCATTTCTACATTCAAGTAGATTTTTCATCAAGTGTGTTTTACCCTGCTAATTTAATAGTAGGCTTTCATTAGGTTGTAAAGAAAAATACAAACCTAACAGATTTAATGATTATTTTACTCCACAAGGATAAAGGCCTGAAGCTGGTGAAGCTGGAGAAATAGCTCAGTGGTAAATGGTGCTTGGTTGTAAAACCTATCCTCCCCAGTGCCCCCATAAAGCTGAATCTAAGGCGGTGCATACATCTGTGATCCCAGTACCCCTTTGACAATGGGAATCAGGAGAGAATCAGAAGTGTGAGGGCCAGTTAGACTGCTAAGAGACCTGCATCAAAGAAAGTGGAAGAGGAGTGTCTGGTTGTTTTCTGACTTCCACATGTCTACTGTGACACACAAGCACCCCCCCCCCAACATACACACACTCACAGAAACACACAATTAAAAAAACAACTCCCGGGCTGGAGAGATTGCTCAGCGGTTAAGGCACTTGCCTCCAGTGCCTAAGGCCCGGGGTTCAATTCCCCAGGTCCCACATAAGCCAGACTCACAAGGTGGTGGTGGCCCTGGTGCGCTCTCTCTCTCTCTCTCTCTCTCTCTCTCTCTCTCTCTCTCTCTCTCTCTCTCTCTCTCTCTCTCTCTCTCTCTCCTTGAAAATGAATAAATAAAATATTTAAAAAATCACTCCCTACCCCATGGATTGATTCAGTATGCCTACTAGGAGGATACCCCAGTGAATTGGTGACAAGGAGGAGGGAATCAGGGATACTAATCTTTGCTAATACAATGTATCTAATTTTGGACAATAAAGATACCAACTTAAAAATAAATAAATAAAAATATAAAAAATATAGGGCATCTCAACTTTAATGCCACAAAAAGACATAATTTCCAATGCTCAGTATACCTCAAAAGCAGCTATAAACATCACTATTATCATGCCTTTGATAGACATAGTAGACATTATAAAGATCAGCCTACACACTGGAAATGCAGAGCTTACTTTAAAATTGCCTATTTAGTCCCTAGAAGATCTATTCATATAGTACTTGATCTCCATGTTTGATTGGCTAAGCTTCTGGTAGTACCATGAGTTGCTTGCTCATATTTCAATATCATACAGAGTCAAATTAAAGAGACTTTGGTTAGAAATAACCCTCCAAGATGTGGTAGACAATTGGATGACAATTTTGCATAGTCAGAAAGACTTCCTGCCTAGAAAACATTTTCTCTGTAACACAGATGTGTTCCTCATTGCCTTGGAGTTTCCTCTTTTGAAAATATGTTGAGCCAACTGAATTTTTAAAGAAAGTAATTATATCCTGAATTTAGTTCTGCTGAAAAAGCATGCAGGAGTGTGCTCCCATCCTTTGTAAATGTGCTTAAAGTTTTCCCAAAGTTTATCACATGAGGACAAACTGAAGGAACTGGGGTCTTTGGGTGAATACTTTGATTTGTAAAAGAAGGAGAAGGAGAAAGTGAATAAAGATTTAATAATGCATACATGCCAGTATGTACATTATCACTAATCCTCAGAATTTGAAAACTTCAATATTTTATATTCAAAAGTCTTCCTGGCCATTATTTGAAAGATGTTTATCATTGAAAGATGCACAGTAAAATAAACTGTGGGTATGTGTGCATGTGTGATAATAATAGTAGAGATGTCTCTATGCAATTCCACTTTGCAAGGGGATTATACAAATGCCGCCACAAACATTTTTTTCCTCCTAAGTGGCTGTACTGTTTGCATTCCTGATGACCAAATATGAGAGTTGTTTGCTCAGCACATTTTGCTAATGTGGTGAAAGTGATTTTATTATTGTTGATCAGTCTCTAGAGCAATATCTCAATATGATTTCATTTGAATTTATGTAACACATGAAGTTCTTGAGTATTTTTCATAATCTTATTTGTTAAAGTGCTCAAATTTTGTGTGCATTTTTTATTTTTACACTGTCAAAATTTTAAGGTTATAATATATTCTAAATTCTAATTGTTATATATGTCTCTTGGTTAATATTTTCTATTAGTATGTGACTTATTAATATATTTTCAACCAAGAGCAGAGGCTCAGTAATTCATGTGAATAAACTACATTTTGACACAGGTACATGTTTGGAGAATGTGTGGTGTGGTATATGATATAAGTATGTAGTATATGCACGTGTGTGCCCTCTGTAGAAGCACGGGGAGGTCTGAAGAGGAAGTCAAATGTCCTCCTCTTATTTCTCCTCCACCTGTTTCCCTGAGATGGAGTCTGTCACTCAAACCAGAACTGCCATTTTTTGTTTGTTTTTACTGCCAGTGATTTCCAGTGACTTTCAAGTCTCCCCTCCCCCCCCACACACAGAAGACCCTGGGGTTACAGAGCCAGGTGGCTACACCCAGATGTTTACTCAGATGTTGGGAAATCAGACTTCAGTGGTATCCAGCTCTCTCAGGCCAGCATGCTTGTGCAGCAGGAGCTTTTAACTGTGGAGCCATTTTCCCAGCCACTAAATAGACTTTCATGGACATCTCAAACTATGGGTCAAAGATCTTTTTTTCTTTCTTTGAATATGGATATCTTTAGCACCATTTCTTAAAAAGACTTCTTCAATTGAATTTCCACTGCACAGCTTTTAGAAAGCGAACTAATAATATTTTATTTAGAGGACCTATTTCTGGACTCTTCAGTTCTATTGATTCATGTGTCTGTCCTTTTCTAAGATGCACTAGCTTGATTTCTATAGTTTGGTGCTAGTTTGGAAACAGGTAGTGAGAATTTCAACTTTGTTCTCCATTTTTCAAAAGAGGTTGAGAGATTCTTTTACTGGGCATTTCCATTCAATTAAAAATATCAACTGTTACCAAAAAAACATTTTTTTCATTTCTATTCAATTTCATTACTTCTATAAATTAATTTTGGGAGGACTGACAACACCACCTGATGAGACTTTCAGTCCATGACTAAAGCACAAGTTTATGACTGTTTAATTATCTTTAATCAACATTTATACAATGTTTTGTGGTTTTGACATGCAGATTGTCCACAACTTGCTATATACTTAATATTCTTTCTAAATTTTAGTGTTCAAATTATTTTTTCAAATTTTATTTTTTGTCAATTTCATACATGTATACACTGTATTGTGAACATATAAAGCCTCATTGTGTTCCTTTATCTCCATCCCACTCCCGACAACCTCTTGCACTTCCTATCACAACACTGAAAAGAACTTCCCCACCCCCAGCAATGATTAGTTACCATTAGCTCCAGAGAGAGAGAGAGAGAGAGAGAGAGAGAGAGAGAGAGAGAGAGAGAGATGGTTTCTTGAGCTTCATCCTGATCCCTCATGGAATATTGACTGGCCCTATCTTGTATAGATCTCATGAAGGTAACACTGCTGCTGTGAGTTCATGAGTGTAAGGGCCATGCTATGTTCCAATGACAGAATTCCATGGTCCTCCTCTCCATTATCTAGCTCTCACTTTCTCCTCTCTCAATGTTCTGTAAGGTGTTGTGTTTTTTTTGGGGGGGGTGATATAAGAGGGATTAGGAGGAAGACCCCTCCCACAGGTAAATAGGGGGTGGCTTCACACAGTGACCTCATGTCATATTATCAAGGACACGCCCAGGCTGGAGCCCTGCCACTCCCCCCACCCCAGGAAAAATCTTGTAAAGTCCTAATTCAAACTTGGGAAAAGTTCTTCATTCTTCCTTTTTCCCTGTTCTGACTGCTGGGCTGGAGGTGTGCAGACCGACCATGCGGTGAGTTCCCCTCCCCCTCCTCTGATCTGGTTACTGGGATCAGAGGGGGGGAAGGAGAATTTTCTCTTTATAATGTGTGCTATTTCCTTTTTTTCACTTTTTGTTGATTCTGTGCACTTTTGATGATGATTTGTAAACCTCACAGACCACGTGGTGGCTGGGCTGCTCCTCCATCCCATTCCCCCTTCCCTTAACTGACTGTGAAAAGAAAATGCTGTCAGATTGTCCAATTCTTTGGCATTTTGAGATACAAACTCTGGAAAAGTACAGCGGTGAAGCCCCACGTATTCACCTGCTGTGCCCAGTTCCTGTTACAATATAAATGTCCCATTGTAGGACTGAGCACTCATCAGTCACTTTTTTTGATCACTCTGATGAGTTATTGGTCTCTGAATTAACCCCTGCCCACTATAGGGAAAAAAAGGTTGAGAGCAGTGCTAATCTTTGGGTATAAATACAAATAATGAGAAAGCAATTTGAAACACAACTATTTAGCACACAAGAGCAGTAGGTTTCTCCTCTCTAGAGCCTACAGAGTTATTGAGCTTTTGATCTGGTTTTCAGTACCAAGCATTAATTTCCTCTTATAGAACATGCTTCAAACCCAATAAGAAGGTGGTTGGTTACTCCCACAACTGTCACTTCACTATTGAATCATTGGGCACATTTTGCATAGAGGGTCAGTATTATGGGTGAGATCACTGATGTCTGTATTTGCTTGGGTTCTCAGAGGAACAGAACCAACAGAATGAATTATAGTAATAAAAAAGAGGGATTTATTAGAATAGTTTATGGCAGTCCCACTGCTGTAGTCAGATACATGCTGCTGGGATGAATCTCCAAACCAGGTGGTTTTGGAAGGAAAGTATTTATTGAAGTAACAGACCCAGGGGAAGTTCCAGAATCAAGAGTCTGGCCCCACTTCACAGATCCAAGCAGAGAGAGGAACCCATCACCAGCACCGCCAGCTAGCACACTCCTACTAGCAAACAGCAGGAACTCCAGATGTGAGCTCAGAGTGCTCTTTGCATATGTGTAGCTGTAATTTTACATCCACCCCAGAAATGCCTTAGGGCTGGACCCTAGGATTCAGCCTATGTGACATATCATCCAGCCAGGAAGCTGGAGAAAACCATTGGAAAACTTTTGAATCTAGTGGGGGACATCCATTCAAACTACCACACCCACAATAGCAGCCTGAAATTCCAAGAGTCAAGGAACCAGTAGCCACTCAGCTCATTGGCTCAATGCCTCAGCAGAACAATCCAATACTCAAGGCCTAAAGGATTTCTAAGGTGCCACGGATCTTCAGCCCAGGCTGTAAGGCTGAGGAAGCTTTGTTCCAAATGCAGAGAAAGAAATGCACCAAAGTACCAGCACCCAGACAGGCAGGGAGGCAGTGGGAGAGAGAGATTTCCTTCCCCTTTATATAGTCTTAGGGTGGGGCCTTACAACCCTATCCCAAACTTATTGGCTTCCTAAGTCTATGGAATTTCCTTCCTGCATTGCTGTTCCAGGAAGGGATATTCATTTCTAGCTTCCCACTATATCCTGCCACTTACTGAGAGAGCTTCCTGTGAACATCAGAGGCTCACCCAAGATTACTAAAAAGGTCAAGTTGACAACAAATCTTAACCATCACAATGTCTGTGGTGAATTGAATGAAAAAAATGCCCTGCCCCTATATCCTCGTGTGTTTGTGTTTAAGTCTCATACTTAATTCTCCAGCTGTGGGAGTGTTTCTGGAGGAGGTTTTCCACTGGGAGTGGGTCTTGAGGTGCTACAGCACAGTCATGTTCATCACATTTATCTCACTTTCTCTACTTACTCCTTGTTGATATGAAGAGCTAATACTTGGCTGACTGCTCCTGCCATGCTTTCCCAACCATAATGAAACTTCCCCACGAATCTTTAAGGCAGAAATAATCCTTTCCTTCCTTAAGCTTCTTCTGGTTAGATATTTTGTTACAGCAATGAGAAAGAAATGGCTACAGAAAATTAGTATCCAGAAGGGGGCCATTTCTATGATAAGGCTAGTCATGAGGTTTTTTATCTTCTGGGATTGATTTGCAAGAAGAATGTAGGAAAACTAGATCTGAACTATAGAAGCTTTACATTGTAGTAGACAGAGGTTCATTCTGTTGAGACGTTGAGAGACTAGAATGCAGAAACAGCTGTGTACTGTGAAGGCTTGTCTTATGAGGGTTCTAAGAGGAAACAAGTAATTTATGAGGAGCTAGGCTATGGGAATTTCATGTGATATTCCTGAAAAGAGGTTCGCTGTCTTCTTCCTATGTTGTGAGTACTTGAACACAGTTGAATTTATAAGTAATGGACTCGTGTGTTTGGTGGAAGAAAATGCAGAGCAGAAGAATGAGAAAAATGGGCAGTTTAGCCCAGGAAGATATGTGAGGCCTGGCATGGTGGTACATGCCTTTAATCCCAGCACATGGGAGGCAGAGGCCAAAGGATTGATGTGAGTTCAATGCCAGCCTGGAACTAAAGAGTGAGTTCTAAGTCAGCCTGGACTAGAGTGAGACCTTACCTCAAAAAAAATTTAGAAATGAGAATGAGTTATAGAGGTCCCAGTCCTGCTTTAATTGTTAAAGAGATCACCACAATTGAGAATAGGCAAATTGTTCTACATTGTAACTGTATAAAAGATGACCTGAGGGTGAGAACCAACCAAATGAAGGCTTGACCTATTGTGAATGCTGATTCATTTCAAAGGAGTGGGCATGAAGGTATACTGAAGGAATTCCTAGCTCCTTAAGGTCATGTTCCCTCCTCCATGTGGAAATAATTGGCATCACCATACATGTGGTGCTGGTTTTGTAATATGAAAAATGCAGAAAATAAAGGGTCATAGAGTGAAGGATGGCTTCACAGAGCCATTGATGCTAGACAGTGTGAGGTAGGGTCATGATCCCTTCAAGGAGTCCTGTGAGGCCACTATGTGAAGTTGTGAAGATTGAAAACAAAAGCAAAAAAGAAAAAGAAAAAAAAGTGATATAGTTGGATGTCAAGTTGACAGAGTATATTTACGATAGCTAAGGTTGACTGTCAACTTGACAGAATCTAGTATCATCCAGGAAACTAATCTCTGGGCATGTCTGCAGTAGAACCTGTAGTTGAGGTAGAATAATCCACCTTAAATATAGAAACACCATTCTGTGAGCTGGAGTACCAGACTGAATAAAAAAGAGAAAGCATGCTGACCATCAGCATTCACTTCTCACTGCCTTCTTGCTATGGATGCATTGTAACCATCTGCCTCAACTTCCTGCTGCCAGGATGTCCCTTCCATGATGGACTACAGCCTCAAAATGAATCAAAATAAACCCTTTCTTTAAGTCATGTATTTTGTTGCTACAATGAGAAAAGTAACTAACACAACATTCATACACAAAAAATTTAAATTTCAAAGCAATTCATACAACTCTTGATCTCCCTTATCTTTTCCAGTATGTTTTCAACAATGATATAATAATCTTTCTATTTTCAGTTTGCTCAGTAGACTTACAAGAATGCCTATTATGCCTCTTATTTCTGGTAATCCTGAAAGAACATAGGCGATGTGGACACAGGAAACAGGACATGAGACGAAGGCTTTGAGTAGATCATGCCGGGACTCATTCAACTATTGATAGAAATTGAAGACAGGAAGGATAAGAGAGGTGCAGGGGTACTTGCCTTGTTTTCCTCAGGGCATCCCAGAATTACTGATGCTTCAGGATATATTCTTAATCATTAGATTGGGGTCATTAACAAAGATAAAATCTCTAATTCGTATGAGAAAACAATAGTCTTCTAATGAGGAATATCTGAATTATGTTATGTCAACTTGTGGTGATGGGAGACAAATAGAATATGAGTTTATGAGGACAAAAGGTGATCCTTCACCTCGCCCTGAGGGCCGTTCTTCCCTGATTCCATATCCTACTGCTTCTAGCCTATCATTTATCTCAGCCATTCTCTCAGTAGAAAGTTCCCCTCATTCTATGAAAAAACTCAGACACCTAAAGGAACAAACATGCAACAAAACAACCAAAGTAACAAGGCCAGAGGAAATATAAAGCCCTAAACCATAATACATCTTCACAATAGTACTAATCAAGCAGTTCTCTAAGCTCTTTTCATCCACAACCAGAATTCGTCAAGCATTCATATCCTGTCTCCTCTCTTTCCATTACCCCTCTCATCTACTGAAGTGTATATGCATCCATGTTTATGACATGGGCAATGCTCATGTAGACATCACTGATGGACTCGATGTTGATATATTTTCTCCATCAAACAATTAATGAGTTGACTTGCCACCATTCTCTAAGTATTGAGAGGTTTTGCTTTATGGATTAGAAAATCCAGGCAAAATGAGGGGGTGCTGGAGAGATGGCTCAGCAGTTAAGGTGCTTGCATGAAAGGCCTAATGACCTGAGTCCGATTCCCCAGTACCCACATAAAGCCAGAACACAAAGTGGCACATGCACCTGGCACACACATTCTTTCTTCTATCTCTCTTTGCTTGCAAATATTTTTTTTAATTTAAATGAGTTTTTAATAAGAAAAATCAATTATCTATATATCTTGTATCTTAGCCACCTCTTAATAAATTGTCCCAGGATCTGAGTCTCCATGGATGCTTACTCATTAGTTCATTAACTGTCAAAACATTAAGGCATTCAAACTCAATTTTCTCATCTTCAGGCTATGTGCCAATTAGGGGTCTTCATCGACTCAAAAGTTTTGTCTTTGTCCTTTCTTTTCTTCCCTGTGCTGCCCCCACACACACTTGTGAAGATCTAAAATCTTTTCTCAGTGAATGTCTAAAAAGTTGCTAAAATGACTGTGCATCCTGCTGAAATTTTGTGTGGCCCCACTGTGGACAGAGTTACTTTCTCTCCTAATGGATTCTCTGTGACTCCTTCTTATAGATTAGTACGGCCTAGGTGTGAAAACAGAAATTACAACAGGTGGTGGATACAACACACAGGGTTCCTGCACTTTCTTCTCACACCATCAGCCGACTGTCTTAAACAAAGCAGTGGGAGGCAGTGTTTTGTGTGCTAACCCTGGAACTTGGGATTTACCCCTGCTCTGTCTTGTACTGAGTTTGTCCTGGAAAAGTCACCTAACTTGTCTATGCCTCCCTCTATCCGTCCTGAAAGTGTGCTTGACAAAAGTACCCATCCCTTGGGGTGGAAGTAAGGAAGTAAGGGTTGAATTAAAGGCTAGGGAGATAGCTCAGATGAGAAAGCGTTTTCCTCATACACATAAAGATCTGACTGTGACCCCCCAGAACCCCCAAAGTAAGACTACAGAGTGAGGAGATTCCTCAGGCCCTTCAATTCTCTGGTTATCAGAGACTCAAACAGCTTGGTTGTCAACAATTTCAGTTTCAATACGCAGGCCTGCATGTTGAGGAACGACCACCAGAGGGCAGGAAGAACCAATTTATAAAGTACATGTGTGTTTCCAAAAGAATGCATTCCACTTAGATAACTGTATTTACCATATTGCCGATTGTTTTACAGTTGTTCCCAATTATATTTTCTGAATAAATATTTCCAGTTTCAGGTTAAGCTTTTTTCTACAGAACGCTACAAAAACGATTTCTAAAATGACCTTTATAAAAACGTCTGCTAGTCCCGCATTTTGACAGTTCAATGAAATATGAAAGCACGCTTTCTCACTTTGCCATGACTTTAGGGAATTCTAAGATGATTTACAAGTAGATTGCAAAACCAATCTAATAACATCCGATCATTTTTAAATTATTTTAAATTGTCTCTATTTCATGGGTAACCGCTGCCAAATTTCAGATATAGCGCCTAAAGGAAAGAAAGGATTTACAGATTTGGAAAGAAGAACTCAAAAGTATCCTTGTTCACAGGTAATATTTTAATCTACGCAGAAAAACTCAGCGAAGCGACAGCACACAAGACACAGACGCGGCGCACCGAATGCACCTGCTTAGGAAGCTGGGTTTCGGGTGCGCAGAGGCGGGAGGACGCTCTACCCGCCAATCGGAGGCTCGTCCGGTCCTGCCTCTGACCAATTGGGACGCCCAAGCTCCAACCAATGACGGCCTTGCACCGCGGGCATTTCCAGCCAATCAGAGAGCGGGCTGCCGCTGCGCACGGCCTGTCGTTGCGGGTCACGCGGCAGTGACGTCACTGGCGAGTCATGAAGAAGAGCATCCCGGCGGTGGGCTTGGGCACCTGGAAGGTGAGCTCACCTGAGCGGTGAAGGGAGTTTGGGGCGGGGTCCGATCGTGGGTCATCCCTCCTGGAAGGACCGAAACCCGCGCGACGGCAAGTCAGCGGGGCCAAACCTCTCAGAACGCGAAGCGGGCCTCCGCATTAGCGAGAATCCCCGGGTTAAAGGACGGGTTGTTTCTGGAGGTGCAACTCCGAGTTTCCGAGAGGCCGTGGACTTAGACGGAACGTCCACGATGTGAGGAAGGACAGGAGCTGGCTGGGGTCCTGTCCCTGGAGAGCAGGTGGCTTCTCGAGGACCCTGGACTTTGGTTTTCTCCTGGCTGGCAGGCTTACCGCCTGGAGGTGGAAGCAGAAAAGTGAGCTTGCAACTTTGTAGTTCATGTCCATCCACTGAAACAGCACTGATTGAAAAGCCTTGCTTGTTGGACTGCTATAAAAAAGTCCTCAATTTAAAGAAAAATAAAAGATGTTCAGGTAAGAAGTCATGTAAGGTCGAATCAGAAATACTCAGCTGCTGTGAATCTATTTCTCCTGTGAGCTCACCACCTTGTAGTGGCCAGAGTACCCTGGGTTCCCCTTGGTTCTCCATGGACTTGCATTTAACAGCCCGTCTTTAAGCTTGATGTCAGGATGGTGCTGTTTTGTAGCATAATTTAGGAGTCATCTCTCTTTTTCTGCTTTTTGAAAGATTTGTGTAAAATTTTGTAGTGGTTTTCACTTTTTATAGTGACTTAGCACATAAATTAATTGTATGAATTTATTAGTAATTATAACAGCAATTACAGAACTATTCAACGTTTATGGCCTTTTGAATTAACTTTTTTCTGAGATTTTTTTAACAGCAATTACAGAACTATTCAAAGTTTATTGCCTTTTGAATTAACTTGTTTTGGAGATTTTTTTTCAATTTAATGACATTTTCTAAATTTTTGGCACATACTTATTGTTGATGTTTTCTTTAATATCTATTTTATTGCCCTACCTTGCTTTTCATTCATGTCATTAAAATTTAGTTTTTGCTTGGCCAATCCCAACTTTGTTTTTGTTTGTTCATTTTTGTTTTTGAGGTAGGGTCCCGCTAGCCCAGGCTGACCTGGAATTCGCTATGGAGTCTCAGGGTGGCCTCAAACTCATGGTGATCCTCCTACCTCTGCCTCCCGTAGCACCATGCTGGGTCCTAGGATGGGAGCACAGGTCCCCATGCTCACAGATTAAGCACTTACACCAGCAAGTCTTCCTAGCCCATCAGTGAAGTTTTTAAGTCCCACAAGATGCGAATTTCTCCTGTGACAAGTGGACGATCACAGTTGGGCTCCCCCAGCTGTGGACAGGACCTTTCTGCGTTGCTGTTCTGCAGGCCTCCCCGGGAGAGGTGACTGACGCTGTGAAGGTGGCCATTGACGCAGGGTACCGGCACTTTGACTGCGCTTACTTATACCAAAATGAGAGTGAGGTCGGAGCAGGAATCAACAGCAAGATCAAGAAGGGTGTGGTGAAAAGAGAAGACCTGTTCATTGTCAGTAAGGTAGGGCTTCTCAGCTGTCAGCGTGGCCGAGAGCCTGCGTGCTGAGAGCTGGAAGAATTCTAGCATGAGGGTTTTCTGGTTTCCAACCGATGGCTCTGCTCTGCCCTTGACCCAGAACTAACAAGTACTTTCACAGCTCCATGAATATGTCAGGTTTAATTATGTGTAGGTTTCTTTGCTTCATGTTTTATTACTTGGTTGTTCAGATGGAAATGCATTGGGTGTGCTCAATCCATTTACATTCATCAAATAAACATTGTCTTGCATGTGCTTGGCTAAGGAGGAAGACTTTCTTCTGAAACTCCAATGCAGAGGGTGGAGTAACAGGGGGTTTTAAGTCTCACTCATAGCAGGAGGGTGTATTGCCGCCAAACAGATCATAGCCAAAAGTAAGAAGCAAGGTCATGATTGTGGAAATTTGAAAAAGTCACTGAAATGCCGTTAAAAATGAGGAGATTACTTATTTATTCACAATGTAGAGATATTAACAATATAATGGATTTACTTCTCGTTTTTATTTTTGTTAATGTACTGAACTTGCCATCCTTTTTTCTTTCTTTTTATCCTCTTTTACTTACAGATAGATAGATAGATAGATAGATAGATAGATAGATAGATAGATAGATAGATAGATGTGTGTGGAGAGAGAGAGAGAGAGAGAGAGAGAGAGAGAGAGAGAGAGCCTCAAGCTCCCTGTGAAATAAGGATGACTTGAACTTTCCCTCCTCCTAAGTCTGCTTCCTGAGTCCTAGAAATACAGGCGTGCGTCACTGCGAGGTTTATGCAGATCTTCATCATGCTATGAAAACACTCTACTAACTGAGCTTCATTCCCAGCTCCTGCCTCATTCTTTCCTGTTTTCCTTCCCTGGCCGTGACAGAGTCTTCATATTAGGTTCTGTGACAACAGCAATATAGAGGGAGAAATAATGAGACAGAAACAATTACAGATTTCTCTAATTATCACAGTGTATGGAAGAAAATATCTAATAAATATAAAGATGCATATTAACTCACCTAGTGTTACCTGCATGTTTAAGAGGCTGTATTAACAGAGACCCTTGAATATAAAGTCTATAATAGTTGGAAACAGGATAAAGAATTCTGATTGGTTGTATCCTTTCTACCTGCAAACCTTTTTTTTTTTTCCTTTTTCTTTTATTGGGTCTCCTGGATCCAAATCACCATCACTCCTCATGACATGTTCCAGTTTCATCCTGAATGTCCCTTAAGGAGGAAACCCCAATGATACTTCTCTGAGAATAATGTCACTTGCTCCTCTCAGAGCCTCTCACATTGAATTTGCTGTCATCTCCTCTTAGGTGTTTGTGGTTTTCCAGATGGTAGCTTTGTGGACTGGTGAGTGGATGCGCTGGGCTGTGGCTTTGTGATAGTGACCTCTCTTCTCTTCCGTAGCTGTGGTGTACCTTCCACAAGAAATCCTTGGTGAAAACAGCGTGTACCAATAGTCTGAGGGCCTTACATTTGGATTACTTGGACCTCTACCTCATGCACTGGCCCATGGGTTTTAAGGTACTGCACAGCCGATGGTTACATGTATGTGAAGTTCTAGACAAATGTTAGCAGGGAAGGGGCTTTGAACTGAAACACTGGATATGGCTTATCATGGCATAGTATCATAGGCTAGAACTTGAAATATTTTGAATAATTAGCTATTACCAAATATATATTTTCTGAATGGAGTATTGTGTAGGAGAAAGGCGGGTACACTACAAATCAATACTTTGCACCTACTGTGTGGGGTAACTTCAGATGTTCACCTCTTTGGGGAGTCTTCCTCTGCCCCCTATTTCCACTACATCTTTGTGTTCTTACTATGTTATTGTTCATGATTGAAAGTCAAAGAAAAACAGACGAAGGTTGATTGTGTTCTAAAAATATAAGGGAAGCCCATTTCCATTTATTATTATTATTATTATTATTATTAAACTTTTTGTTAGCAGTTGGCAGTGATTTGAGGTCATCCTTTCCTGCCTGTGAGAGGTGAACAGTGAGCTCAGTGGCTGGTAGGACATTCGTTGTCTATGCAGTGTTCCTTGTGTTCCTGGTGGCCTCTAGGTGTCTCTACCTTCTGGCCATTTTATTCAAACAATTAGGTAAAGACTCACACAAAAAGTAAAGCACCAAACAGCATTATTAACAGCACCGCAGTAGTCCACTGCCAAGAGGGACAGTGGACCACCTCAGTGGGAACATACTGAGTAAGAACGAGCTATTGCTAAAGGTATAATTTGAGTGGCAGGTTTGGATTTTATTACCCTTTCTTTATTCCACATGTCCTTTCCCATGATGCATCTGATTTTAATCGTATGCATACCCCACTCTGCATAGGCATAAGATGGTAAATAGGGAACTCTTGTTCCTAAAAGTTCACTTAGGAGGCACCATTTGCTTTACTGTGGTATCATACCCCCAAACTATTCAGGCCATGTAACTCACTGTCTTCCAATTCTAGATATATCTTGAAATGTTTTTAAATAGAAATTGACTATAAGAGGGATGTTACTAATTGTCAGTAGATTGGGAGAGATTTATTCCATTGTTTGAAGTGGCTTCATATGGGTAGGCATCCCAGGTTGGCAAAAAGGTACAAGATACATTGTCAGGAAATGGATATATTTATTGCACAAGCCAAGTTGTATCCTTGGTTATCAAACTATCTCTTATGCTTGCCTGCCTCGCTCATACATGGTCTTACAAAAGTTCAGCTGAGACCTGGAGAAGGGAAGTGGCAGCACCAGGCTGGTATTCCTCAGTAATAGGGCCAAGGCTTGGCTACAGAATGGCCTGTTCAGACTCTGGATGCCTGGGTCCTCTGCTCACTCAGCATACTCATCATGGATGCTCAGCAGCACCAATAACCAACAAGCTCCTTCCTTCTGATCCAACAGCCTGGAAAAAAAGACTTACCTTTGGATTCCAATGGCATGGTTATACCCAGTAACACTGACTTCCTGGACACATGGGAGGTAAGGGAAGCCTCACTCTCCAGCTACCGAATCCCTTCTCACAGACACCGAAATGAAAGTTGTCCAAATCCTTTGGCATCTGTGTTCAAAAACACCAGGTTGTCAACGTGTAGCACGGGGTTTGCAGTATGAATTAGGAATGAATACTTGAAGAACTAAGACACTTCAAATGAGTTCTTGTTATCTTTAGCATATCTCCTTAAAATGTTATTTTAGAGATCAAAACAAGTCTCCCTTAACTCTTATTTTTTTTTTTAGTTAAAAATGCTAAGTAAGAATATAAGAAGGGATATGGAAAACTCCCTGTTTCCTCCATCTAGTGGCAGTCACTGCTAGTTTTTTTCTTACTATTGGTTCTCTTCAGCATCACAGAACCATGATACTGGCAGTGTGGTAATCTTCACATTGAGAGGTAAGAGCAGGATTACGGTGGGGGAAGTTAACAAGGGTCAAGCCTGTTTCCAAGGTCCAGAAGAAAAGTGAAATAAAGTAGCAGGAGTATCAGAGTCAGGAATTCAAGAGTCTCCAAGAAGTCTACAAATACATTGTTGTGGGCTGAGAATTGAAAGATTCCCTGAGTTCATGGCTGCAGCACAGCTGAGCCCATGTGGATCGTCTTACTAACCAGCATGGGGAACAGAGCATGGGCACATTTGAAGCCCAGAAAGAAAACAAACACAACTCTATAGGTACTGAGTTTAGAGAAGAGTTTAAATATAGAAATCAGATGTGGAATCATTCCTGGGAGATTGATGGGTGATACTGTAGAATTGTTTTTGTCCAGTTGTTTAGAGATAAAGATAAGAGGAAAACGACAGGAAAAAAAAGGGTCTTTGGGCTAAGCACTGCCATCCTCCTTTCCGATAATGTAGTAGGATGGAGAAACTGATCAGAAAGAAACTGACCAAGGTGTGTCTGAGGTATCAGGACCAGTGGGTAGGTGTTCCAGCCTTCAGATAAAGTCAGTAGAGGACATAGTTGCTATATACCTTATCACTAGACCTTGAGAGCAGCAGGAGTAAAGATAGCTAACATGATCTGAATGTTTCTAGATTCCAGCCTTAGCTAAATGCCCCTCTGCCCATCATGTCTCATAACTTTGACTCAGCCCTGATGATGTAGTCAATGCTGTCTTCATTTTAGACAGGAGGAACTTGACCTTGGTGAACTACATCTTGCCAACTTTCCCCTGATAATAAAAGATGGAACTTCATCCCTTGAATGCACAAAGGTTTTAAAAGCTTTAATTAAAGTACTTTATAAATATTGGAATCCATTATTAGAATACTGCACAGATGTTGGGACCCAGCCTAGCTGTATATCTGTGAGTTCTGCTTTATTGTGGATAATCACAGAGTCTCCATCTAAGATATTATTTCAACAATTGTCTTATTTTGTGTACTTAAACTAACTCTTTAAGACATATTCCCCACTCCAGGGTACAAGTTCTGACATCTGAGGAAAACTATTTCAGCCTCTACACTTTGAGTTTCCAAACCCTCCTGGATAATTGGTATGTTTTCAAACATAGATGCTGTCTTTCTAGACTGTTCTTGATCTGGTGACTTCCAGGCAAATCTCAACTTTATTCCAACATCCATCCTATATATAACCCAAGGATGCATTGTATAGCCTTATCTCTTTCACAAGGGGGCTCAGCAAACAGGAACAAGGCTTATTAGCACTTACAAACAGGATTAGGGCTGCCAGCCATCCCCCCTGCCTCCTGGGGGCACAGGTGTGCTAGGATCAAAAGGCATGAGTCACCTCATCCGGCTGTATATTATATTCTAAAACTTAGCTCACAGATATACAGCTAGGCTGGGTCCCAACACACAGAGTCACTGAGGGACTTGGCTTGTGAGGAGAGCAAATGGCTTGTATCCACAGCAGATTTCTTTGTTCTCTTGTAGGCCATGGAGGACCTGGTGACTGAGGGGCTGGTAAAGTTTATCGGGGTGTCAAACTTCAACCACAAACAGCTTGAGAGGCTTTTGAATAAGCCCAACTTGAGGTTCAAGCCAATAACTAACCAGGTGAGTCAGCAAAAGCATCCTGGAAAGGAGGAATGGGTGAACCATGAAACAGATAGTACTTTCCAACAGCTGTCAAACTTGGAACAGAAGTTAAGCTAGAGACTGGATGGATGGAAAAGTGGCTTCGACAAGGTGATGTAGTTGGGGCTACCTTTGATAGGCAGCATGTCATCTGGAACCTGATTCCCCACCAGCAGTTACAGGGAAGGCGCTGGTAGGCCCCTCACTGTCATCAGAGGAGAGTAGCTCTTTCCTCTGTCTCTGCTGGCCCATGCACGCCTCAGATAGAAAAAGGAGGCATAAGCTGCCCGATTTAGAAATATGAATTCTCACCTCTTTTATATATATTATGTATGTGAGAAAACGATTAGTTTTGATAGTTGACCTACTGACTTTGTATGTCCAAAGAGCAATATTCAGTACTTTACTCATTTTTGTAATTAAAGTATAACCTACACACACAGAAAAGCATGTGTAAGAATAACATAGTGCCGTGACCACCATGAAATGGCACAGTCTGTTTCCCAGCCAACACTCCTGTCCCTGCCAGGGGTAGCCTTTGTTTTGATGTGCACCTTTATGGGCTAACTTTTGACATTCATAGATAAAGTAGCAATGCGTCATCGACTCATGTCTGGGTTCTTTCACACAAGATTGTTCATTCAGTGCATTAATATGTGCATAAAAATTAGATAATTCATATTTCTGTGTGACTTCCCATTGTATTGTTACACAATGATTGTCACTGTACTGTTGATTGTGCTCTTGAGTACTTTCTAACTTGTAGCTATTATAAACAACTACTTTTCTTTTTGATAACTAAGCTTTAAAAATACCATATAGTATAACTCAGAGAAACATGCATGAATTATATGGGACATGTGCCGATGACCTTATACTAGTGAGTACATTCAAAGTCTCTGCACTCAGAGGAAACAGCACTGTCTTCAAACTTCCAGAAGCCCCCAAGTATTCCAGTCATTACCACAAAGCATTCAGTGACACCTTCCTTGGTTTCTAGTATAGTTTGGTTTAGTGTCTTTATAAACAGTTTTTTCTTAGAATCAATGTATATGCACAACTTTAATTATGTAAGATTGATTTTTTCCTAGTCTAGGGGGCTGAGGTGGGTTAGAGTTCTATTTTCTCATAGGGCTGGCATGATGTTGTAGTTTGAATCCAGAGTGTCCCTTGAAGGCTCATGTTAAAGGCATGATTGCCAGCTGACAGGGCTTTGGGGAAGTGATAGAATCCTGAGGGCTCTGACTTCATCAGTGGAAGAACACACTGTTGAATTCATATCCTCACAGTATTACTGAGAGCTGCTTGGAACCAGGAAGTGGGGCCTGACTAGAGGAAATATGGTGTTTAGGACACGCCTTTGAAGGATTTACCTTCCTGCTCCTTTGCTTTCTTTGCTTCCTGGCTTCCAGGAAATGTGTTTCCTCTATCATGCCCTTCCACCATGCTATTTCTGCCTTGCCACAGACTGACGCTAAATACCAGCCAATGACTGGTTAAATCTCTGGAACTCTGAGTCAAAATAAATCCTTCCTCCTCTACATTGATTTACTCAGGTGTTTTGTCACAGTGACTGAAACTGCTTCATAAAAGTACCTAGAAAATGCTATTCTAGGAATGTCCCAAAAGATCTGCCTTCTCTTCTGGAGTCTTTTCTGAATGTTGATTTTATTAGATGTTACATGACCTGGAGATCCAAGACACTATTCATGTTTCTCTTCAATTCCCTGCAAGTGAACATTTATTTTGTCTATTTATAAGTTGGAATTGTGTATGAGAATTTAGAGAATTTGGATGAGGCAGCAAACCTGCCCTTGGGTGTCTTAAAATGTCCATCAGTGCCACCTGTAGCCTGTACTTATCATGTGTGACTCCCTACTTCTGCCACATCATTCAGCAAGTGTTGATTTAGCAATTTTTTTGTGTCCAAGTTTGCCTGGTATTAGGGCACATCCAAAAACAAAATCAGAAAAATGTCTCTGTTCAGGAAGTCCTGATGACAAAAGATAAACAACAAGCAAATAGAATATATAAGGTGTCAGATGCCTATGGGTCCCCTAGAGGAACATGATGGGAAGGAGGGAGATGGGAAATATGGACTGTTGCAGCTTTTCCCAAGTGATAAGGGATGGTTCTCTGAGCATCCTTGTGACAGTGGGAATCTGAAAGGGTTAGTGAAGGTACCAATGTATGTCTTCTCTTTGGAGCACTCCTCGTATGCCACTCCTCTGAATTATGTTGCACTGTGAATTTGTTTGTAGATCGAATGCCACCCTTATCTTACTCAAAACAATCTGATTCAATTTTGCCAAGAAAGAGATGTGTCGGTGACTGCTTACCGTCCTCTTGGTGGCTCAAGGTAAGGGGGTGTTAGTCCAGGTCCTCAAGGAAACTACCGCACCCTTCACATTCCCTTTGAAAAGTTAAAGAAACTCTTTACTAAGAAGTTGTAAGAGACGCAATAGGCAATGACATCTCTCCACTAGAACCATGGAGTCACAGGAAGTGGGATGGCTCTTTGGGGAGTGGAGTCCAGCACCTCTGAAGGGACAGGACCAGTCTGACAGCTGACATCCACCTGTTGTTGAGATGCTCCATAGTCCATCAATTACACTGACTCTTGTTGAGGGCATGTCCCAGACCTCATGGTCTTCAGTGAGTACAAGATAATAGAAACGCTCCAGGGCACTTAGATGTTCACTCTGCTCCTTTGTTCCCTGAAGGAGCCACCACTGAACCACCTACGTCAGAAATGTGGAAACAACCCTTTTCCCGCCCTCCAGTTAATCCAGAGCAAAATAGCAGTGATTGTTCTAAAAGAACTTAAAAGCTGTCTTTTGATCTCTCCTCTCACACCCCGAATGAAGCAAGGATTCCTTAAGGTTCTTAGATGAACACCGGAACTCCCAGGTTATCCCCATTCCACCACTTGGTTGATGTAGCTGAAGAAATCTGTTTCCATGTGATCATGTCAATTTCCTTCTTAAAAATTCAGTTGTGGCCTGTGTGGTGCAGTTGATTTGGGTTCTGCCTCATCTGGCCTCGCTTACACTGCCCACTAACCTTCAGTGAGTCATCTGCATGAAACTGCTTGTGTTCCTTGGATTTTATTTTCTCCTAGTCTCTGTCACTTGGCTATACTTTTCTTTTTACCTAACAATCTATTTTTAAAAGTCTGTTTACCTCCTATATCTGACTTAGAGTACAACCCATCACTACTTCCTCCAGAAAGCCCTCCTGAGTCCCTTTTTGTATCTTGTACATAGCCCCATTCAAACCATTTTGTCAATTTCTACTCACTGTTTGTCTTTAAGTTAACCTGAGTAAGTCTGTGCCTAGCGGCAAGCTCAGGACATGGGACAAAAGAGGAGGTGAGGAAAGGCTGAAAGTGTTTCAATTTGAGTATCCTTATGTTTGTGTGTGAAATGAATGGGGCCTGCATCTTTTAATGTGTAGGCTGGGTAGCATGCATAGCTGAACATATGAGTAGAAAGACCTCTGATAGAGAATGGGCAGCCAGCAAAGGGAAGGATGCAGCTGGGATCCTGCGTAGTGACCAGCAGGAAAGTCTACACCTGCTCTGACTGGTTTCCTTTGAACCCTATGAGAACTGTACCTATTCCCAATGCTTAAAACTTTTTCACTGCTTCAAAATTGTTTTAAATGATTCTTAGTTACTAGAACCCTTGTCCTTGCCTGGACAAATGTTAATGGATACTTTATCATCCCTTTAAAAAAATCTGCATTTTTTGGTGGTACTGGGAATTAACACAGCACCTCCAAAATGCTAGACTGATGCCCTACCACTGAGCTGTTATACCCAGCCTAGCCTTAAAAATATCCTGTAGTAAAAGGCTCTATATGCTCACTAATTGGCTTCTTATTGTAATTGTGATGAAATTTTCTGAGATTATCATCATCATCATCAAATACTGTAGATGCTTAATCCTGAGAGGTCTGTGTCATCGGACCCTCCAGACATTGAGATCCATCATCTTGTGTGTTCTGAAGGCACCACTTAGATCAACAGAAAGAGTGCAGAACACACAGGGAAAGTGAGAGTGTGCAGCTGGACACCACAAACTTTGGTTGTTTTCTTTGGTTGATGTATGTTTGTGGTGTAGTGTTCGCTTCATAGAGATAATTTATTTCAAGTACAAATGTACTCATATACTCAGATCATATTCACCCACTCCCATTTTCTCCCTTTCTCCCTCCTGCTAGTCTCCCTTCTCCTAACCTCCCTTTAGAACCCACAAATGAGAGCAAATGTAACATTTATTCTTCTGCTCTGGTTTATTTCACTTAACATGATGATCTCTTGTATCAATTTCCTGCAAATGTTGTGATTTCATTTTTATGTAAGGCTGAAAAAAATCATTGTGTATCATCTGTTGACAGATATCTAGGCTGGTTCCTTGTCTTAGCTGTTGTGCAGAAAGCCTTAATGAACATGGATGTAATAGTGTCTCTGTGGAAGGGCTTAGAGTCCTTCCCATATATGCCCAGAAGTGATATACTTGGATACTATTACTATGGTAATTCTAATTCTAGTTCTTTTGAGGAACCTCCATAGGGATTTCCATAGTAGTTGGACCTACTTCTATTACACTGCTAGTAATACATATCCTTACCAGCATTTATGGTTGTTTTCTTATTGATTGCAATTCTGACTGGTTGCAATGGAAACTTTAGTGTTATTTCACATTTCTTTCATGATAAGAATGAACTTTTTTTGATGTTAATTGTCCATTTGTACTTCATCACTTGGGAACTGTTCATTTGGTTAGTCCATTTTTCGATTGTTGTTAGGGTGTTTACTTTTTTGAGTCCTTTTATGTATTGTGTATATTAGTTTTATGTCAGATTTATAGCTAGAAAAATTTTTCTCCCGGTGTCTATTCACTAGATTGTTTTATTTGCTATATTAGAAGCATTTAAGCTTTCTGAAATACCATTTGCCAGGTCTTGGTATTATTTCCTAAAGCTATTGTAGTTTTTTTTTAAGAATGTCTTTGTTTATGTTTACATCTTGGAGTTTTTTTTTTCCTATGTCTTCCTTGAAAATTTTCAGAATTCCAGGTCTTACATTCATATCTTCAATTCATTTTGAATTATTTTTATAGGGAGGGAGGGAGAGATGTAACTTCATCCGAGTATGTGTGGCTCTCCAAACTCCCCAACACCATTTGTTGAACAGACTTTCTTTTCTCCAGGGTGTATACTTTTGTTACATCTGGGCCTAATACAGGTGACTGTAGCTAAGTGGGTTTAATTCTATTCCATTCCATTGATCCATATGTTTGCTTCTGTACCATCATGTTGCTATTGTTGTTAATATGGCTCTGTAGCATGACTTTGAATCAAGTATTGTGACACCTCCTAGCGGTGTTCTTTTTTGATCAAGATTGCTCTTGCCATTCAGGGTCTTTTTTGCCTCCACATGAATGTAAATTTTTTGTCTATTTCTGTGAACAATATGTTTGGACTTTTTATTGGAATTGCAGTGAATTTTTAGATTGCTTTTGCCAATATATCTGTTTTCACTATCTTAATGCTGCTACTCAATGAGCGTGGACAGTCTTGCCATCTTCTTAGGTCTTCCTTGATTTCCTTCTGTAGTCCTAAAAATTCCATTGTAGCAGTCTTTTACTCCCTTGAATAGTTTTATTCCGAGGAATTTTGTTGTATTTTCTGAAGCTTTTGTGAAGCGAGTTGTTACACTGATTTCTTTCTTTGCCTGTTAATTTTCAGTATAAAGAAAAACTGCAGATATTTTTGATAGTGACTTTGTATCCTGCTTGTGTGTTATCAATTCTTGATTTTGTGCTGGAGTTTTTAGGGTCTTATGTGTATGGTATCATCTTGTCTACAAATAGGAATAATTTCAGTTCTTTCCTGTTTGTATCGCTTTTCTATCTTTCTCTTGTTTGATTGCTTCATCTAAGTCAGCAAGGAATATATTGAATAACCGTAAAGAAAGCAGGTACCCATGTTCCAGTCCTGATCTTTATGCATGTGCTTTAAGTTTTTCCCTGTGTAGTGTAATGTTGACTGTAGGTTTGCCATGTGTGCCACAAATGTTAGCAGTGTTTATCTTTAGACAGCGAGTTTAAGGTGGTGTGTTTCTCTGTATCATTCAAATTTCCAGCAGTGAGCATATATGATGATGAAAAAATAGTAAACTTCAGCTGAGCATGGTGACATCTACCTGTAATTCCCACACTCAAGAAGCAGAGGTGAGAGGACTGTGAGACCAGCCTCAGCTACCTAGCAAGACTGTATCATTAATGACAACTAAATAAAAATAAGCAAGTAAATAAATGAATAAATGTAACATTTTTGAATTTCGGGGAGAGTGTGTTCTTTAAGCATCTATGTTGCATCTTCTGGTGCTACACACTGTGCTATGTCTCTGTAGAGAAGGAAACCACTTGATGGATGACCCTGTCATTAAGGAGATTGCAAAGAGTCATGGCAAGTCTGCTGCACAGGTATGTGGTGAGAAAGTTCCTGTGCTGAGCTCCCTCTCTGTGACCTCTCCTCTCGGAGCCCTAAAGATTGTTGGTTGCTAGCAAGGGGTGAGCTCACCTGGATATGTTCACTCATCAGAGCTTCCCAGTGTGGGGAGTGACTTAGTTGTTTCTATATCCACATTTAGTCAAGTTGTGTTCTTGCTCTGTCCTCTGTAAGGACCTGAGATGCTTTCCAAGGCCATCCCTCTGTCCCAGCCACTGCATGGACAACTAGTTTGTGAAAGGAGCAGAAAAGTCCTTTATTACAGCCATCCCCGCCCTAACGCCCAGCTTACGTGGGGGAACTAGACACACGTTAAGGGATTCTCACAAAGGTGTACAGGTCCCCTGACCCTCTCCTAGGACAGCTGACAGTTATTACAGAAGTGTTGATAAAGCTGTGTGCAAAATGTCAGTTTGATTTCTACAGGACTTTGGGATGAAAGAGACTTTTGAGTTTTTATTGTACAATAAAACTGAAACTGGTAGAAAACTTACTTTGATTTGACTCCATGTGATAAACATTTTACCCCTCCCCCCCACAGATTTTGATCAGATTTCAGATCCAGAGGAATGTGATAGTGATTCCCAAATCTGTCACCCCAAGTCGAATTCAAGAGAATATCAAGGTGGGTGTTTTCCTGGGTTTGTTTGTTTTTATATTAGATGGTAACTGGAAAACTTCTTATCACCAATTTCCCCCCAGATCTCAGTGGCCTTCACCCACAAAGTTCTATTCCCACACAGTGTGTTGGCAGTCACCAAGTCACCCAGTGACCCAAGGGCAGGCCCTTTCCATTTCAGGACTTCCCTCCTCACTAGGGTCTTCTCCATTCATCCCAACGTGGGGAAGGAGTATGAGTATCTTGTGGAAAAATATGACAGCCCAAGCTTGGGAGTGTTGACCTCACTTCTACTCACTTTGTGTGGGTATAACATAGCCACCTGGCTACACTGACCTTCAAGGGAATCTGGATGTTTGCAGTGTGCCTTCAGGAGGAAGGAGCGGAGCATTGTATGCTGGTGGCCAGTTTTAGCCATATGCATGTTCTCTGGTCATCTGAGAGCCACTGTCCTGGGTGCTCTGTGAAAGACTCTAGTCCTCACTTGTTCCCAACAATGTCTGAGCATCAGAGTGAACAGTGATGCCAAGGATATCATTGTGAGCTTAGAACGTTTAAAGCCCAGGGATGGACAATGGTCCTTTTGAGGACAATAGGAAAAGTTGTTCCTTCAACCCAGAGGACATACTGTGAGACAGGTTCCTTAAGATCATGAACTTGGAATTCTGCTAAGCCCACCAACCACTTTATTGTGTGACCTCTGTTAATACTTTTGTGGAGTATTCATCTCACAAAATGCTGTGAGGACTAAATATGATACATGTAAAATAACTGGCAATATCCCTGGTATGTAGAAGCCTCTGAAGTAAGTTACCTGTCATTAGTAGTCATTGAGCTTATCCAGGAGCAGAAAGGTGTTGAAGAAGACAGGAGGACTGGGGACTTGTCTTCTCACCTGGCCAATGACTCACAGGACAAGCCCTGGCTCAGCACTTTCTCTATAGCCCATTCAGTCAGATGGCAACATTGCTGCCCAGCTTTAATTCTTAAATTTTAGAGACTTCAAGAACTATTTAGTTCTGCCCTTTAGTCCAAAGGACTCCATCACAGTAGATATCTCTCCAGAAGGAATTCCATAGATGCCATGTGACTGCTTTGTCCAGACTCCTAGTCAGTCATCTCCCAAGAGCAGAGACTGGGGTCCCTCAGGTTCCTCACCCTCCCAGGGTGTGGTGGCATCCCTGGGTATTCCCTCTGTCTCTACTCCTCTGATTCAGCCCTCCACCCAAGCAGTGGGGTTGACCTCATTGTGAGGTGCTGTACTGTGCAAGTGGGTCATAGTCCTCAAGTAATCTAGGGAGAGGAAAGGCAGGAGGAAGGAGAATACTATTTGAAACAGAACTGAGATTACAAAAAAATCACGTTTTGTGGTTTGTTACTGTTGCAGTTAGTGTTTTCAGGGGGCAGGAAACTCCCTCGGTTTGCTGTGCTGTGTGGTGTATATGGCCTTGCGTTTTAAGAGGAGAAGATAGATCAAAGTTGCTCAGTTTTTAACTTTCCCTATGTATTCATCAAATGAAAGCAATATATATTCTCTCTCTCCAAGGTTTCTTTTTAAAAATATGTATTTGCTTGTGTGTGTGTATGAGAGAAAGAAAATGTGTGTGTGTGTGTGTGAGAGAGAGAGAGAGAGAGAGACAGACAGACAGACAGACACAGAGAGAGATAGTAAGTATAGGCATGCCAGGTTATCTTGCTACTACATGCAAATGCCCATCTGCCTTTATGTGTATATGAGGGTTGCTGGAAGTTGAACCCAGCCTGGCAGGCTTTGTAAGAAAGTATCTTTTACCACTAAACCATCCCCTCTGTCCCCATCCCAGGTTTCTTTCTTTTCTTAATATACTTATTTATTTTTGCATATGTGTTTATCCATGTGTATTTGTATATAAGCTTACCAGGTCCTCTTGCCACTAAAAAAGAACAGCAGATCTTTGTGCTACTTTTTGCATCCAACTTACATGGGTGGCTTGGGACTTGAACCTGGGACATGAGACTATGCAAGCAAGGGCCTTTAACCACTGAGCCATGTTCCCAGCTCCCTTCATGCTTTCTTAAATGTACCTAAGGTTAAGCTAATGTCATTCAAATGTTGAAAATCAAAGTACATCCTTGGAAGCTAGACTGTCATTCAGGGAAACTTTTAGAAAAGTGTTTCATATCTCTGTGCCTCTTGTCTGTAACACATGCCAAGCTACATGGGATTTATACTACATTTCTTGTGATCATCTTGTTTTGGTTCTAGGTATTTGATTTTGAGTTAACAGAGGAAGATATGGATAAAATCTTAAATCTAAACAGTAACTACCGTTTGGCCACATTCCCCACGTAAGTCTCCCTCCTCTACTTCATTTAAATATAGATGGAGGGGTTGGTGAGGTAGCTTAGTCAGTAAAGTTGTTGCCCTGCCGGCATGAGGACTTGAGTTTCAGCCCCAGAACCCACATATGCCAAGTGTGGCTGTGCCTTCTCACAATGAAACTCTGGAAGGCAGAATCAAAGCATACTTGAGGCTGGCTGGCCTAATTGGTGAGCTTCAGACCAGTGTGAGACCTTGTCTCAGTAAAGTGGGTATTGCATTCCTGAGGAACCCCAGCCAAGGCTGTCCCCTGGTCTCACACACAAATGTGCACATGAAGATACACAAGCATATACACACTGACATTTACATAAAAAATATATGGAGTAGTCTATAGACTGGATGACCAGTTCCTGAGTAGGTGTTTTCTGTGTGCATTTCAAAGGTAAACCTTCCTATTGTAATTCTCCTACATAAATTAGGTCAGTGAATAAGACCAAAGACTAATTTATATAAGCATAACTTTATCATTTAAAATGTTTGTTTTAAAACACTTATTCTTTGTTTCTGTTTTAAACATGTGATTCTGTTTTTCAGAACTGAGAATCACAAGGACTATCCTTTCCACATAATGTACTGAAGACAATTCAACCTTCCTCATTTCTGCTCAGCCCAGAAAAATCCCCAAGGCTGGCAATGTTCAATGAGCCTCTGAGGTCACAGCCTCAGGGGCAAGTAGCCAAAGACAGGAGTGACTGAGTTAGGGGTGGGGAGATTCTTGCCCCTAAGAATGGGAATGGAGGACACATTCTCTGAGAAATTCCAAAGCTGAGTGTGTCCTGTGTGATGGAGAAATAGCAGTGCCACGGGAGCTGTGGTTGCTGCCCAGAGACCCAGCTCCACACTTGTCCAGGATCCGTCCAGGTCAGCATAGAGCAGCAGCACCTGTGCTCCACAAGACATTGATGACTCTGAAATTAGGTTTTCTCCATATTTTAATAAAACCTGCTTGATGGAAATATTTGCATCACATATAGAATTTGAGAGGCCGGTATAATTAATATTCATTATACTTCTTTAGTAGTCATCGATCCAAGTCCAATTATGTTTTTCCTTCATAAAACCCCCTTTTTGCATTACCAAAACCTTCTAGATGGTGTTAAAGCAAAATATCCCTACACACAAGTAAAGCAAAGGGTAAAGTTGTCTTAGGAAGAATAGAATATTTCTTATTTAAAAATCTAAATTTTAATTTTTGAATGCTCTTTTAAAATAAAGTATTTTAAAATCATTATTAATCTGATAAGCCAAATTATTCAAATCAGAGAAGAAATATGGGTGTTTCCTAAATATGTTTGTTGCTTAACTGTCCAGGCTCCTTTTATGATGGAGAATTCCAGAGCCCTGTTGTTTCCTGGAAGATGGAAGGGTGCTCACTTCCCAGGCTTGTGACATTCTCTATATAGTTTAGTAGGCTCAGTGTGCTGCCCCTTAATGCCTCCTCTCGGTCATAGTTCTGTGCACTCATTTGCATGCCAAGTCTCTGGTTTTACACCAAGTATCTTGTTGAATTCACTGTTCTTTGATATCTACCCAAAGGGAGTCAAGCAGAAAGAAAATATAATATCTACCCCCAGGTGTTCCTGGTACTCTCCCTTCTCTTCCTGTTCTCACAGGAGTTTGTAGGAGCATCTCAGAGGACCATTGAAACAAGTCTTGAAGACACACAGGATTGCCCATCACCTGAAGGAGCCTGGCTTGGTGATGATTCAAGTCCATGTCACTTTGATTTAATCTCATGAGTAGGCCAGCTGCTGTGTTAGAAGCATACATACGTTCTAACAGAGAAAGTTGGTAAAGAGAAGTGTGATTGTTGCTGTGACAAATATTACCATTTTTTGAAGCTTTTGGAACTTTGGGAGGAATGTTGAAGCATTTGAGCCTTGGGCTATAAAGATCCAGCAATGAGCCATTCTGGTAGGAATTTGGAAGTTCAGAATGCAAAGAGAAGTACAGAAATGAAGGTCTAGATCTTGTACTTCCAGAGAAAAATAAGGCCAATGTGAAGAAAGCAGCTGTCATTGTTACAGAGATCAGCACCATAAAATAAAAACCAACTGTTATTCACTAGGACAATAAGAAAGGTACTGAGAGCAAGGTCCAATCCATTTACACGATGGAATCCTACTCAGCTGAAAGGAAAAATGACATATCAAAATTTAGGAAAAAATGGTCTGACTTTGAGCAGATTTTACTAAGTGAACACTCAAAAGATCAGAGAATCTAATGTCGCATATTCTCCCTCGTATGCAGTCCTTAACCAGGCTAACCGTAAACTCTACTCAGACTAGTAGAAAGAAGTGAGAGGTTATGAATGAGGGGTAAGGGATAGGGGGAGGGGAACGGCTTAAGCATGAGGTGAAACCAAATTAGATTCAAAAACATAAAATCCTCACAAGCATACAGTAACCTATTGAGCAAGTAGTGGGCATCGACTGGCAAGAGGGGCCATGAGCAGTAGGGGAGAGAGTCTAAGCCTGTGAATAATTGATCAGTCTGACAACCCCTGTTCCCAGTCACCGGTTCCTTCCCTCACTGAGCTGTTGACCAAAGTGACTCCTGAGGTTCCAAAAACAAGACAGAATTCTGTAAATGCCCTTGAATGCCCTCCCCAGGCCTAAGGCAAAACCCTGTTGCTGAAGAAACCACAAAATGCCATCAATCAGCATTGAGAGACCCTTCAGGGTCCGGAATGATACCAGCCCCCAGGTGGTAATTAGTGTATTGCTGAAAGGCACTGCACAAGCTGCCAGGGGAAGCTGATCAACGACAACTGGAGTAAACAGAGACCACTGGCATGAAACGCAGTCTGCGGCCATGAATAGGCTGACCATAGCTCCTACTGGGAGAGAACAGCAAACCAAGAAAGGAGCACTCATGAAATGGAGGAGCCTGGGCTTGGGAGAGCCCATCAACAACCTTTAAATTTGGCCAAATATTCCACTTAGGGAGGGGGAGCCCTTGACTGGAACTGGGAATTCAGGGCGATAGGCACCAGATCCCATACTCTTGGGCTCACGAGAAAAGATGCACTATGGGAGCGATTGACGGGGAGGCTACTAAAAACAGAATCTAGGTAATCCAGAATTGTGTCTATTTATTAACCTTTACTGATCTCACTCTCCGATGGAGATTGTGTTTGTACTTTTCAGGATAAAGTGAGAGAGCTGAGGCCCATCAAATCCTACCATCCAACCTTGGGCAGATAGCTAATATCCTGGCAAGAGATGAGCCACCACAGTCATATCATGGAGGATCCATATGGAACCCCACAGAGAATGATAGGATGAACAAGGGACCCACAGCCACAGCCATTCAATCAACACAGGATAAGCCAGAGTGACAGAAACCAACAATTTTCGACACAAGACCCCTAAGTTCACAACATTAAAGCAGCCTTAATACTCACCCACCACGACTCAGGGAACTGAGCGGAAGAGGGGGTGGAAAGATTGTGAGAGCCGTGGTGGGGGAGACTATCCAGAGGCATGGCACTCCTCAGTAACAACACACTTGGGCCAGGAGAACCGGGCTGAGTACTAGGCTATCCATGGACCCCTGCCACAAGGTCTGATCCAGAGGCCTATGGAGGAGGAAATCCAGCTGATTGGGGATGGGGATGGGCGGCATTGGAGAGAACAACTCATTGTTTGTCCACTAAATAATGTAGTTCATTATGGACAATTAATAAATATATAAAAAAATAGATATTAAAGATATTTCATAAATCTTCATTTCCCCCCCATAACAATGCTTACAGTCAATTTAGGGTTGAGAACTAAACCTGTATAAATATTTAAAGCAAGATTACAAATCATTTTACTAGCCAAGTTTGCAACGTGTGGATCTATAAGAAATGCCTCTTGGTGAGAGACTTCTATTTTCTTATATGCATGATAAGTATTAAGAAATCATATGTTCCAAGATCCTGATAGGAAATTTCAACTGAGATATTATATACTGTAACTTTGTCCATTTTATTAAGTACAGTCTCTTTGTCACTGGGGATTGAGCATTCAGAACACATAGATTTATAGGGGACATTTGAATCAAACCACCAAAAAGCCAGTAAATAGACCTTGATATCCATGAATAATGAACTGTAAACTTGACTCAAGGTAAAAGTCAAAGTCCTGAAAATCAACATTGCTACCTGGTCAAGTATACCTACCAATGTCATGCAAACAAACAAAAGTGAGCAAATAAGTTACTTCTCAATAACTTTAAGATGAAAATGAGGAGACTCATCAATTATTAATGAAAAGAACCTTTGTCCTCCTTCTAATCCATATTTGTCCTGAACTGAAATGTACAGGGAAAAACAGGTGTTCTGCGGCTCCTGCAAGGGATGAGCAAACAGTGGCATTTCTAAAGAATACCCATCATGTGTAAACATGTCCATCACTTGTATGTTCCATTTGCCCAAGGCAATGGACTCTTCTTGCAAAGCTACCATGAGTACTTCTATCACATACACAGAACATACTTATATGAAGTTTCAGAACCTTAGCCCAGCCATGATTGGGAAGTCATACAAAAATCTGAAAATAAACATATTTCGTGATGCAAGTCACCTACCTTCATTACAACAGGGAGGTGAGATGAATATAACTTAATTGAAGCAAGTTCCTACCATGCAAGGGTCATGAAGTATTCCAGGCACACAGCATAGACATATAGAAAGACAAGAAGTGAACAAAGAAGACCCAGTCTTCTAAGAAGTGTGGGTTGCATTCCAAAGATCAAGCTTAAGAATCCATGGGCTAGACAAAGAAGCTAAATATAGTCAAATGATTTAGATATCTTATTCAGTGAAATTATAGTCAAGAATTTTCCAAACCTAGGCAAGTAATGACATCCTTATACAGGAGAGGAATTTAGAACACTAAATATACACAACCAGGGAAAGGCCTCATCATGACCCATCATAGTCAAAATCTCAAAACACAAAACAACCCACCATGACTCAGGGAACTGAGTGGAAGAGAGGGCAGAAAGAATATAAGAGTCATGGTGGGAGAGACTATCCAGAGACATTGCTCCCCTAAAAAACAATACACAAAGAGGGAAGAAAAAAAAGAATGAAAAACTAGGACATCTGGTGCTGTTCATAACCCCCTAACTTATGGACACATCTAGTATGCACATTGAGGAAGGACCACAGTGGGTAGGGGGCAGAGAGGAGGGAAACGGGGACACAGTCACAAGATTTGCTCATACAATGTATATAATTATTCATAATAAATATATATAAAAAACAAAAAAGAAAGAAACAATACTAAATGCTGTAAGAGGAAAACTCAACTCACATCCCGAGGGGAAAAAAAACTTTTTGGAAATACCAGATCACTTGTCAGCAATCATAAATTCTAGGAAAATGTGTCATATATTTCAATCCCAGAGTAAGTGAATTTCAGCAAAGATTATTATTCCGCTGAAATAATCTATTTAAATTGATGGGGAATGAAGAATGTTTTGAAAGCAGCATAAACTAAAATTGTTCATAACCATCACAACAACACTGCAGAGAATTCTTCAAAGAGCCCAATACCCAGAAGAGTCTGACACTTTTAACCATGATGGTACAGCTTGACAAAGTAGTAGATATTCTAGTTGGAGGCACCTCACTGGAGTAAGAATAATACTGTGTTAGACCTTTGTCGTAGTCAGCCACACTCTGCTGGAATGAATCTTCAAACCAGGCACAATTTATGGGTGGAAAGTATGTATTGAAACTACAGATGAGGGGAAGTTCCATAACAGCGAAAGAGGCTGGCCTTCTTTCACAGGTTGGAGCAGAGAGAGAAACCCATTACCCACACCACAAACAGAACAGCAAACAGGCAGGGATATTTACTTCTAGCTTCTTTGAGATTCTTTACATCCTGCACCCTACTGAGAGGCTGCCTTCCTGTAAACATCCTCAGAGACCTACCCTAGATAATTAAAAAGATCAAGTTGACAACAAAACATAACCATCACAAGTTCACCCCTTGTCAACTTGACATCAAACCATATATCCTTACATCTTACCTAATTTCTAGATGAAGACAGTAACAAAATCATAATTCTGCCTAACACGATATAACTATCTCATGCACAACTGGAAATGCATAATCTCCCCCCAACACAAGGCAAGGCCCCTTAACTTAGAGTTATGTAAAATCAAAAAGTTATATTTAATGGCAGAGAGTAAACACTTCCAACTTCAATGAGGTCACTGTTAGAGGTCACACTCTATCTACCTGTGGGGGAGGGTCTTTCTCCTAATCCCTCTCCTATCAGGCCTTTTCTCATAGCTGGTAGTAAAGTAATTGACACACCTTCCCTGCATCAAACTTGGGACTGTGATTTCCAGTTCAATGGCTCCAGCCAAGGAGCTGTGGGAGGAACTGGCCAAGGTGATTCAGTATTCACTGCTCTGGACGGTTAAAGCTCACAGTGGCAACTGTGTGAGTCAATTGTACAGAAAACAAGAGCTTTCTTCAACTAAACTGCAAAGGATACAGTGGAGACCCTGAGGACTCAACATGAACTTGCCCGGAGAGTTTTTTTGTTTTTTTTTAATAAATTGCTTCAGGTTCTTTGATCTACTTCGTCCTGGACTTATGAGAGCTGATGGCTTGTGAGTATACAGGACAGAATCAGAGGCTTACAGCACCAAACCCTGAGAAACAAAGATCCATGGTGTCAAGCCTCAGAAGACATGGAATTAGAGTTCCCAGTGTTGAAGCTAGCAGCACTTAGCAGCCAGTGAAATCCTCAATTCCAAGTGAAGCTAGAGTCAAGAACTGTCAGCACCAGCTAGTATTTTAGCTCCAAACTTATGAGCATTTGGACACTTGGCCTTCCTTGAAGCTCTCAGGAGAAGAATGTGATTACCCTTATAATTCAAGGGCTGAATGATACTGTTCTTATGACCATCTTCCTTGACCACTGCCTTCTGCCTTGATTTTCTTCTCTTGTCTTCTTTACACCTGCCACCATTGGTCCCCACCACTTCTGACCCTGAAGGTGTTCTCTGAACTATTCACCTACCAAGTACCACTAATGTTTTCTCGAGTGGGGGGCTGCCGCCACCTCTGCTGTTACTCTGCTGCCCATTCCAGTCTGGATGAACATCACAAGGAGTCAATGGACAAGAAAAAAAAAACATTTTCTCCCCAGCTTTTATTGAGACAAAGGTGTCACCACCATGGGGCAGCACATACATAAGGGGATTTCCCAGTTGATGAATAAAGTGGAATAAAAATCCTAGTTAGAAGGTAGGAGAAGGAGGGCATTCCAGGAACATGAGGTTGCAGCTACACCAGTGACAGGCTTCTTGCTTAGGGGTAGTGGAGGTGCCCCTTCTCCCATCTTTAGTCAGCATAACGTCGGGGACACATAAAGATCCCCATGACATGTCCTGTCTGGCATGCTGGCTTCTAAGCATAGCGTAGTCTGCGCCTATGTTTGTCACAGGCAGACGCCACCGGGTTCAAAAGTCATGGGCTTAGGTAATTTGTTCCTGAGGCTGGAGTGTCCTCAGTGTGATCATAAAGTATCTCTACACTGAGGTTTTCTAGAAGGTTGTCTGAGGAGGGGCTTTTTGGATGAAAATTTCAAGCTCCCTCTTATCAATCATAAGGGAAGTGTCTATCTGTTGCAATTTAAATGTCCAAATGGCCACTTGAGTGATTTCATTCATTCAAGGGAATAAAAAAGTCATTATGTGGCCGGGCGTGGTGGCGCACGCCTTTAATCCCAGCCCTCGGGAGGCAGAGGTAGGAGGATTGCTGAGAGTTCAAGGCCACCCTGAGACTATATAGTGAATTCCAGGTCAGCCTGGACTAGAGTGAGACCCTACCTCAAAAAACCAAAAAAAAAAAAAAAAGTCATTATGTGGTGCTTATAAGTTAACCAATGAAAAGCTAAAGAGCGAATATTTTTACCATCGCTTAGTGTTTAACAGCATTTACCAATGATACATAACCATGAATGTGAGTGAGATTCAGTTACCTATGAATTGTTAAGACAGGGTTCCCTAGAGGACACACAAAGGCAGTGCCTCTTGATGGGTTCTGTGTAGGCCCAAAAGTGCTACAGGAGCAGGTTTCCAAAGCACACTGCGGTTCAATTCCTATATCAATGTTTTTAATTTATAATACATTTTTCATTTATGGTTCAATGTGGTTTCCTTGAAAATTTTGGAATTCTCATTTTTTCTTTTCTACTGCCCTTTACTCCCTCTAGGGAAGGAATATCTGTGTCACGTTTTCCTCACTACCTTGCTGGATGATATGCTGTTTGTTAACATCACAGGGTCATAGCAGGACAGGAATTGACCTTGGCACAAATCCCATGTTTTCACCACACTTCATCCAGATGACATAATGGTCCCTGAACTTTTGGGTGTTTTCTCCTTTAACATCATATCGACGTCATCAGGGTGAGATGAAAGTGTTTTGTATGTGAACATGATACACATTTTAAAACTTAGGAAAAATGATATTGGATAAACATAAACCTGTGCATCACACATTGATAACTTAATCAAATGCACCAGTGTTGGCGCAGTGTTGCTGATGCTGGAACCTCATAGAAGGCTTATCAAATCAGTGAGGATAGAATTGAGGTTAGATGCCATTATATGGCCAAATCTCCAAGAAACTATTTAATAAGATTATATTGGAGGGTCTTCTATCACTTCAATATCACTGGGCAGTCCTCCTCAGCTTCACAATGGTGGACTTATTTTTTTTCTTGTTAATGACTACTTATTAGCCATGCAATGATTAAATGCAAAGAAGTTATTTCTTGCTGTTTAATATTTTCAGCAGTTCCTACAATAGAATTCTGACTGTTAAATGGCACTGTGCCCAAAACAATCAGTAGCAGTTAAAAATCTGTGGGTGCATGTATGTACTAAAGAAAGAATCATAAATATAACACTACTGTTTGCATGTTCCTCTGAACACTTATTCCTAAACAACTACATATTGGGAACATTTTTCTTCAGCCTCATGCACACTAAGGTGGTTCTTCTTTTTAACTACTAATGGGTTGACTGTGAATGGATGGAGATCGCACTTTGTACCCAACTACAATGAAAACGAGAATAGAATTCAACATTAAAAATAGTCTAGAACTTGCTCCTATGTGTAATGCATAAAGATAAAATCTCACTGTTCTTCCAGAGCAAATTGTTATCCAAAATTAATAAAGTTAAATTAAATAATAAAAATCAATAGATAAATGAGCCCTTTACTTAAAAAAAAAACCTGCTAATCTCTTGAGAACACGTATATAATCCAATGGGTATTTACCAGTCATATATAAATATTGAAGGACTGGAAAAAGCCAGGTATACCCCAAAGAACATCTAACTAGCTCTCTTTCCTCCCTAATAAGCATACAGAGTCTCTTGTATCAAGCAAGGGTTCTTGATATCTTCCAGTTGACTGCTGAGATACAGAGAACCTAAAATTTATTAGCGATATGAAGATAAAATTTTTTTATTTGAGTTTCAAGAAGCAAGTTTCTAAATCTCTCTTTTTTTTTTTTTTTTGCTGTGTGTGACAGGAGAGGCAAAGGGTCATTTTGCTTTGGGTAAGAAGTTTTTGTTTCTATGAGGCCTTCACAATATGGACCTCAGGAAATCTTCAAGGGGAGTGTTATTTCTTCTTTTGGACCCAGGATATTGATGTCTGCAAGGCTGCCCATCTGATCCATAAAGGAACTTGATTTGAACCCCAGGCTATGAACCCAGTCTGTCAGACTACATTTGCTTTGGATAATTATTTTAGCGACTTACATAATTGGATGTCATTCTTTGTAGCTATGAGCAGTGACTTCCTACAACATTTTTTAACTAAAAGCTAAATACAGTTAACTGTCATTACTTATGTTATATAGTACTTTTTTTTTTTACCATGAATGGGTGAGTACTCAGGCATTGCTCCTAGGAGAACTAAAGGGTTAGGTTGCCATAAGACCATATCATGACAGATGTGTAAATGATCACTACTTGCCTGTTGTATGTGTGTTCAGTTTTAGCATACCTATTAAAATATACATCATAGATATAATGTGCTTCTCTTTTGCAGTTGTGATGGGAGGTATCAACCTTTGCACTGACCTTTGACTTGAGGTTTCTTACACTGTAAAGATATAACCCAGGTCTCTCAGAAATAATCTTTTGACTATTAAAAAAAAAAACAAGTACAGCCTGGCACTTGGGAAGCTGAGGTAGGAAGATTTCTGAGTTGAAGACTGTGGTAGTTTGAATAATGTCCCCCAAAAGAATTAAGGATTTATTAAAATTATTTTCTCCAGGCTTCTGGCTGGAGGAAATGCAACTTTGGCCTAGCCTCCTGGGGACTGACCCTTTCTAATTTGGATGTTGCAGTTGGTTTCCCCTGTAACAGAAGTATCACCATTGCAAAACAAATTTTAATGTATTCAAAGGATAATGCAATCACAATTTACTACAATTACGGATGAAACAAGTGAAAATCTAGACATTTATATTTAAAGATTATTTGAAGTAATTGAAAATTTATTAGAATTTGTAAGAGGTTCATGATCTCCAAGAAACACTTGAAATCATCCTGGCACAGCAAACTCAGAAGAGAACAGCCAACTAAATAAAAACAGACAACAGCAACAACCAAAAGAGCAAATACACCTGCCACTGAGTGTGAGAATTTTATCTTCTCAGGCAGGAACCAGTGCTAAGCCATACCTTATAAACAAAGCAGCTTCTCATTCCCCAAGTCTTCTTTATCCATTCATCAAAAATCAAAGAAATGTCAGATTCTGTTAATTATTCATCAGCAAATGGATACTCTGGATGAGAAGCTAGCCTGGAATCAAAAAGAAGAGTCTTATTCAACTACTTCATTCTAACTGTTTATAGTTAACTGTCATGAGCATGGAAACTAACATGATAGTTCTAAAAATACACTTTTTTTTCCTTTTTTATTAAGTAAAAACTTTGTAGGCACAAATCATGTGTTGGTAGCTCAGTTTCCCTCCTCTCTGCCCCATTCCACTGTGGTCCCTCCTCAGTGGGATTGCTGGAATGTTTCATGAGGATTGAGGGCTATGTGTTGTGCCAGAAGCAGTCAGTCATTTTGGGGGTGGGGGTGGGAAATGACTCTGTCCCCCATGGCTCTTAGAATCTTTCCTCCTCCTCTTCTGCAAACTTCCCTGAGCCATGATTGGTGGGTTTTAAGTCTGATGTAGAGTTGAGCTCTAAGCAGCTTTTAGTGAGAGGGATTAGGAGAAAGACCCCTTCCACAGGTAGAGAGGGCAGGGCCTCAGACAGGTGACCTCATGTCACGTGACACTCCCAAGCCAGAGCTTGCCACTCCCCCAGCAAGGAAATCTTATTAAAAGTCTGGACTTAAACTTGGGCAGGGGCTTTTTCTTCTGTCTGGACTGCTGGGGGAGATGCTAGGGACAGGCTGGTGAGTAGGTACCAGAATCAGAGAGGGGGGCAGAGGAAGGAAATTCCTCCTTAACATGTGTGCTATTTCTTCATTTTCTCCACTTTTTTGGGTGATTTTATGCACCTTGATGATGTTTTATGAACCTCACAGACCACGTGGTAGCTGGGCAGCTTTCCTATCCAATTCCCCTTTACCTTAACTAATTAATCTAGAATAAATGTGTGATAAGACATATTTTCTGACCCTGTGTATAATTCTTTTACATTAAAGGACATGAACGGGGGGAATGCACCAATAAAAATCCAGAACTAGCTGTGCCAAAGTTTCCCTGTTACACTAGATTTCTGCAATGGAACATTTTTAGTATCCTCGTTGTCTAAATTCTTCATCCTCAAGTTGTCTGGTTCGCTGTGGAAGCAGCATTCTTGTTCATCTCTACACTTACTCTGTGGTTTCACATGGGCCCTAGCTGATGTGGTTAATCTCTTGCCAGGGAGGCAGCTATCATCTCTGGTCTTACTGGTATTTTTATTGAACTGAGACAGAAACAGGCAGAAATAGAATGAGTAGCCAGGCGTGGCGACAATGTACAACTTTAATCCCGGCACTCAGAAAGCAGAGGTAGGAAGATCACCATGTGTTCAAGGCCACTCTGAGACAACATAGTGAATTCCAGGGTCAGCCTGGGCTAGAGCAAGACCCGACTTAAATAAAACAAAAAAGCTAAGAGACTAAGTATGGGTGCCAATTGCCACTGCAAATGAACTTCAGACATATATGCACCTTTGTGCACCTGGCTTTATGTGGATGTTGGAAAATCATTCTAGGCTGGCAGGCTTTCGGGTTTTGCAAGCAAATGCCTTTAACCACTAAGCCATCTCCCCAGCCCAGTGATTTTTTTAAATAGGTGCAAACTCAACTGAAGACCTAAATTAAGGAGTGCACCTCATGATAGAAACAAAGAAGAGATAAATACTAATATGTAATTATTTTGCTTTTGCCTGTGGGTTCATTTCTGGGACTACTTTTCTATCCCATTGGTCCTCATGATTTATTTTGTGCTAATACCATTTAGATTTTTATTATTACTACAGACCAGTTACTGTAAAACCATTAGTGATACTATTTATAATGCTTTGGCTACCTGGGGATGCTTTGTGTTTCCATTGAAATTTTAGATATTTTAAAAATATGTGAAAAATCTCATTGGAACTTCAGTGGAGATTACATTGAATTGCTTTTGGTAATGTAGCCACTTTTACAAGTTATATAATCTGACCCCAGCCACTGACAACGGGTAATTTTTCCTACACACTTCTTTATCTACACAGTACCAGCTATTAGTAACACACTTAAGCATGTCAGCATCTATTCCACTATTCTCAATTACCACCCAGGGAAGTCTCTCACTTTGAACCTGTGAAATATTTAAGTTGAGTCTCCCCAATGTGAGCTGCTCCATGTTTTCGGTTTGATGCACAGTCAGCATCCTCCAGGTTACACAGAGTGACACACAGTGGTCTCTGTCCACTGATGACTGGAGCGCCAGAGAAAATACTGCCTCTTAAATCTATAGTTTACTACTTGTGAGCATCGTAGGCTTATCCTCAGGGTAGGACTGGAAGTCTCTCTTCACCAGGGCTCACCCGATGTACCTTTTGAATGAGACTTCTGATTAACTTCCTATTTTCCCCCTTTCCTGCCACTTTCCTTCCTTCTTTCCCATGAGAGAGTCTAGCATGTGCACACTGCTACAATTTTAACTTGAAACTAGATTTATCATTTGTATTTCATAAGCCCACATGTGGAGAGATTTTGCCATGGGGGGGGGAAATATCATTCCTTGAATCTCTCACACATGTTGATTCAGATGAGGCCCCAAACTTTGAACATTCATGTTGATATTAGAAAGTTAATATTTGAGGATATTGGAATAAGATTAATATAGATGAACTAAGAGAAGGAAATAAATTTTGGGGACCAGAGAAAATGCCTTGATTTGATATGATATCCAAAGTTTCCAAGTTAGAAAATCCCCCAATCTATATGGTGTTTGGTGGTGTAGGAACTGGGAAATAATGAGGGTTAGACCAGGTACTAGAGATACTGCAGGAATGAACTGATGGAAATGGTGGGTTACAAGAAAAGCAGCTTTAGATGATGTGCTCCCACACTCTCCTCATGAGTGTCCTCTGTCAGCAAGACAACACGCACCAGATGTAGCAATTGATCTTGCACTTTCTAGCCTGCAGAACTCTGGAAAATGACTTTAGGATCTTTATAAAACACACAGTCTATGACATTGTGCTACAAAAATAGAAAATACATGAAATCAGAGATAGACATTGGGTAAACACAGGTATAAAGATTGAAGTGATGAGGTATGTACACGGGTCACAAAGGAAAAGCCCATGGTCAAGGTTGGAGTTTCCATCTTGCATGACTCTGGAAAAATAGACAGAGCCTTAAGTCTGGGAGTAAATCTCTGTTCAGCTCTAAAAATAAATGGTTTCCAATAACTTTCCCACTTGAGCATTCTGCCTCCTATGGAAGGAAATAGACGTAATCCCTCCACTGCCCTGCACCACAGTCCCTGCAAAGAAAAGAACTACTTACAAATAATTATCTTCAGCATAATAACGAATATTTCTGCTTAGGCCATCTAGAGTTTCCATATCCTCTGCGGTCAATTCAAAGTCAAAAACCTATTAGAAGCATAAATGATCAACTTCCCTGAGACAGTGCCTGTGCTTCCCCTCCCCACCACAAATTAAAACAGATTATGTGAGACAGTTTCCAAGGACTTAAAGTCATGGGATTTGCCCATTTAGATACATGAAATGGGCACTTCTAATCTTCCCTTGAGACTTTTATTGGATGTTTGTGGTCATAGCCTAGGACTTCTTGAGATTTTATAATCCAAATCCAATCTGATCTATTTCCTTTATCTTACAGCTCACTATGGTTTCTGTGGTTTAGATGGATTTTGTCACCTTCAAAACCAAAGGATGACAAAAGGGATGACACCGCAAAGCAAAGGAAGGACTCCCCTGAAGAGAAGATCCTCAGAGGAATGGGTGCTGGGGAGAAGGATAAGAGGGGTCACCGTATCGGAGTGTCACCCAATCACAGTGTTTTCATACATGGAAGCCCAAGATGGATAATTAATTCTAATTGCAATGCTGTTTTGAGGTAGTGGGACCTTTGACAGGTATATGATTCTCAAGGTCTCTATTCTTATAAAGATATTCATGTCACTCTGTGTGGATGAGGTAATTCTCAAGGTCAGTGTGCTTTCTTGTTAAGTAGATGAGTTCCTCATTGTCCTTAAGTGATCCTGTCCTGGTGTTCCTCATGTTTGTTGTACTTCCTCCTTTCTACCATCTGTGATCAATCTCAAAGTCCATGCCCCACAGGTCTACTCAGGGTTAGAGTTTTAACCACCATAACTGTCATTGACATATTAAACTTCTTTCCTTGAAAATCACCCTGCCTGAGGCACTCTTTTGCAACAACAGAAACTATGTTTAGATACAGATTCAGAAATCAAAGTTGGATTTACCATGGGTCATTTTTTATGACAAAAGCAGAATTCAAGGCCCAAATATAACTTTCTAGAACTTGTTCAATCATTACACTTCTCTGCATGCTGCAGTTGGAGGATGAAACTATGACATGTATTGAATGTGTGCACAGAATATACAGGGGTTGGATGAGGTCTACGTGAATGTACCTTGACAACTGACTTGGGTTAAGTGTCTCTCATAAACCCATGTGTTTTGAATGCTTAGTTCCTGGCTGATGGTAATTAGGGAGGTGAAGCATTGTTGGAAGAGGGAGGTCACTGGGGGTGACCCTGAGGTTTATTAACCCTTAGTTCACCAGTGTAAGCTCACTATTATGCTGAGGTGCTCTGCCTGCTGTGGCAGAGATGATGTCCAGTCTTTACTTATGCTATCCTTTCCCCTGTCATCATGGAGCTTCTTCCCCTAGCCTCTGTAAGTCAAATAAACAACTTTGCTCCTGTCAGCCTCTTTTACTCAGGTGCTTTGTGCCTGCAATATTAATTAAGGAAACTACAACAACTATACAAGTAACTGCACACCCAGTGATGTGACCTGTGCAGTTCCTCTTGCCCCATCCCAGCTTTATACCTGAAAGTTCTCCTGGATCCTTTTTTCATTGAAGCTCTTAGCCAGGACTGACAACCCCCGCTGCAGCTGGTAGCGCAGTACCACCTGGGCTGGGGTTCTTCTGTGGTTTGCAGCAATGCCCTTGAGTAATGGATCTTCCAAGAGAACTGGATAGTCCTTCTTTATCCTGACAGGAGAGGAAGAGATGTTAAATGTATAGGAAGAAATATCCATTTTTCTAAGCACTTCTCATTCATCCTACTGATAACCTATCACCAAGAATCACTTTTTTTATCACCAGGTTGTTTCAATATTTGTGTTACATGCACCTGCTTGCTCTTTCACATCAGTGCCATTAAATGATGTAACATAAGGCCCTGGCCCAGCACACGACCCAGTCTTAGTCTTTTAGTACTACTGTTCTGTAAGCAAACATCATGTCTTAAAATGGCCCAGTTTCTGGCATTCTGTTGTAACAACAGAAACTAGATTAGAGTTGAGGAAGTCAAGGGAAGATGTATGTATGTGGAATTTAAAAACACTGAAAAAGAAAAAGAGAAACAGAAAGTTTTTGATTTTTTAAGATTTTCTTAAAAATCCATAAGATTGAAGTCATGAATAATAAAATTTTGTCCAACATGATCCCTATCTTAATAAGTAACATTTTATTCAACCTTTAAAAATAAAATATAGACGTGGGTTAGTAAAAGTTTACAAGCATGCCATCCTGTCTTATTCTCTGTCTTTAATTTCTTCCCAACTCTTGTGAGATGAATTTAGCAAACAGAGTGTATGGTTAAAATAGCTTTACAAAGAGAGTCACCATTTCTTCTCTAAGTTCATCCCCCAGGCAGAATATGCAGTCAGGACAATGTCTTTGGACTTGCAGAACTCCAGGAGTTTGCTCTGGTTGAGGTAAGGGTGACACTCCACCTGCAGAATGCAGATGTGTTAAATCACAGAGTCACCAATGCAAAATTTACTAGGAGCATTCAGTGTTGTGTTGAATGGAATTTAAAAAAATATATATCTCAGAATAATAGCAACATTAATTAATTCAATATCACCATCAACTCCCATAATTCCCAGAGACCAGACTTACAGTCCAGGCATAGTCCAGCAACACTGGGAACATCGCTCCCTGCCCTAGATCATTTTAGTTTGTAATGAGAGCTACGCTGAAGGAAGGTCTGCTTCTTGCTCATTTTTACCTTAAGTATAGTGAACAGCAAGTTTTGTCTCTCCTAGGTTTTCAATCTCAGTTCCTCCTAAGTTGATTTCTTCTCTCACCTGCTGCTATCTGCCTCTATGATCCTCCTAAGTTTTAGCTTTGATCAGGCCCTATTCTCGATTGCTTACACTTGGTGTCTGCATCCTCGTGGGTTTGGACATGTCCATACACTCTGTAAGATTACCACAAGCCAGGTATTAAACATGCCTTCCACAGATTATTTTTTATGGTATTCTCTGTGTGGTTTTGAACTGTGTGTTTGTGTGTGTGTGTAGTTTTGAGTTTTGTATGTGTGTATTTGTGTGTGTGATGGTGTGTATGTATTTGTTTTTGAGTTTTGTGTGTGTTTATGTGTGTGTGTGTGGTTTTGAGGTATGTGTGCATTAGCATCTGCATGTGTGTGTGTGTAGTTTTGAGGTGTGTGTTTGTGAGTGTGAGTATGTATGTGTGGGTGTCATATTCTGCAGGGAGGCAGCTCAGAAGAAATATATAACTGATTTTCAAAATGGGGAAAGAACCTTAGCTATAGAAATTAGCTCTCCAATTTGATTGTTTCTTTAAGTCATTTTAGCACTAAAATACATAAGTATACACTCTTTGTTATTTATCTGTTTTCTATGCCCAAATATCTATAAACTATTAATCATTGCTTTCCTTTTGAGAAAAGTTTTAGGTTTGTAGAATAATAATTAAAAATCCACAGTTACCGTATTTCTCCTCGTGTGCTATATTAATTACAGTTGTCAAGGCAATAATGACACATAACTGTCAAGTAACGAGATGATAATATTCCACCCTTTGTATGTCTTCCATGGATTTTGAAAAGCTGATAAACGTCAAGGACCTTACCACTCTGAACACACTGGATCTTGTTTAAAAGTGTATATTGTAAAGTTTCCAGCACAACAGATCCCATGGCACAGTAGTTATACTGCATAAAAATCCTCAATACTAGCTTGAATTACATCTCCATCTGGGCCTGCAATGAAAGGTGGCTTTCTGGAGCTGACTCCCTAATTCCCTGCCATTGACTTTATTTGTATCTGCTGTCTGTGTTTCTTTTGCTGCCTCAGTCACCAATTCTGGAATAGGGAGGGTAATTTATTCAAAGAGTGAATTACTTAACCTGGATCCTGGAACAACTCATCTAAGCAATGACGATTTTGTTATAGAGAACATAAATAACTATATCTGTCCAAGCACTATTCGTCCCTAACATTCACAAGCCAATTAGTCAGCTTTCATTCACCCTTCAGAACTCATGTTAGTCAATGTAGGAGTGGTCATGGAGAGTAAGTACAGGGTTTTCACAGTAAAGGAGTGGCATCTCTCATTCCTACACTCACATTAATTTTTCTATAGTTCTATACTGTATGATAGTTTATACATTTTTCTTTTACTGTAGGGTTAAGTGAGTAGTAATATATTTTTTGCTTGTTTTAGTTTAAGGATTCTGATGCTGGTGAGTTGGATCTGGATATATCACAACTGTAATTGCTATTTTGCATATGGGAGCAGAGACAGTGAATTTCCCCATATGGGGAAAACTGCAAGCTCTGGAAAGCTCTGGTGTTAATGAGAGGTGAAAAAAGCAATGGTGCGGGACATCAGATAATCAGACATTCTTCTCAGGCCAGTATAGGCAACTTCTCCCTTATCTTACTCACAGAAGCCAAGTGTTGGGGCACTACAATGGCATATGCATATATCTTAACCTCTCTCTCTCTCTCTCTCTCTCTCTCTCTCTCTCTCTCTCTCTCTCTCACACACACACACACACACACACACACACACACACACACAAAACCATGGCATTACAAATACTCATATACGCAAACCAATAAAAGGTTTTGGTCAGGAGATGCCTCAGTGGATACATTACTTGCCTAGCACACCTGATAGATTCAGATTCCCATATCCCATATAAAGTTGGATTATGTAGTACGGATGCCTGAAATCCTAGTGCACACAGGGCAAGAAGGGAGGTGGAGACAGAAAAATTGCCTGGAAGTTTGAGGGCCAGATAGCTTGATGTTCATAGCAGAGAGAAGCAAGACTGCCTCCAATGAGGTGGAAAGACAGATCCAGCACCCAATGCTGTCCCTGACTTTCACGTGTGCCCCGTTGCACACAAACACACATGGCAGGTGGGGGTAAAGGGAACAAAAGTTTCACTATTTTCCCCTGCTTTAAATTCTTAGCTGAGCAGAACTACATACATTCCTATTGCCATGCAAACCCCACAAATCTGCTAAGGAGACTCTTATTAAAACACTGGCTTTTATAAATCTAGCAGAGGTATTTTATCAGCAAGAGGCTCCTTGGTTATTCTATGCAGCAGTTCTGAATGCTGTGACCTGTTCAGTGACCAGTGGCTTTCGTTCATGTGCTGGCTCTAACTCTAGGACCAATCATCACAAGATCTAGCCTGTGAGTTCCAACCTCTCTTAAAGGATCAGAGCCAAGGGACCTGACCTTGAGTACAATTTTCTTCAGTAATGTAAGACACGTTCCAGTCATCTGAAGCACCTGATGTTCAAAGGGAAGTGGAGTTTCCTCCTGTGGGTATGAGGGGTGGAGGGCTGCTACTGTAACTTTGTCTAGTCAGGAAAGAAGAGAGGGAAGAGTGTTAGAAGAGGCTAATGAGACAGATTGATGAATCTCACTTGGTTGCACACAAGCTTGTACTTGAGTCCTGGTTTATTCAGGATTTTCTCCAGCTGCCTGCGGTTAAAGTTGGACACTCCAATGGACTTGGCCAATCCTGCATCCTTGCACTGCTCCATAGCCTGGAGAGAAAAGACTTGTGAGTGGTAATCTATGTAACCCTTTACAAATCAGTAACAAATGCCTGTAGAATGGGGTAGGGATGGGAGGGAATATGGCAGAAAGGATGAAGAAAGTCCTTCAAGGTTTCAGTTGTCAATAAAGCAGGAATTGAATGATGTCAAGGAAGTGGGAAAGAATGGAAAAGAATGGGTAACAAGGTAGATCAGGTCAAAATGGAAGTGGCTGGGACAGGCATGATGAAGTCACCAGGAGAAACTTCAATGGGTGCTTAGAAGAATTTGAATGAGCCATGGTAGAACACATGCCGGAGTCACAGAAAGTGAAGCCAGGTACATCAGGGAAGGTTCTAAATACTTTCTGCCAGGCCGCTGGCTTCAGCTCTCCAGACTTCATTTCATACTGTCTACCCCATTCCTCGTGGTGTCACAGTGGCCCTTGCAGCTCCTGGAGCACAGCAGTGTCACCGCACACCTCCGTGTTTGCTGCTCTGGTAGTGCTGAAGGAATACTGCCATACACCATACCTATGCCAGGCAATTACCCTGACACGGAGCTACATCTTCTTCCCAGTCCTTTTCAAAACACTGTTCTTGCTTTCTCTCTGCAGGAATCATTCTTCCTCAGAGGTTGACCTAGCCCATGCTGTCAACTCCTATGTATTTATTCCAATGCATTTTTTTAGTTCATAAAACTACTTTGCTTTATTCAATTTACTGTGTCCTGAGATTGGCAACCATTTCTGTCATTGGAATTCCTATTGTTTATCATGGAGGTGATTTTCAAAGAGGTCTGTATTTCCATTCTGCTTTTATTGCCTCTCTGCATCCCACAGCCATCCTGGTACTCCCAGTTCCTTGGGAAGCCGGTATCCCCATCTCAGACTCCTACTCCTCAAGGTAGAGACCTTTGCTTTGTTCACTGACATTGCTTAAGGACTTAGAACACTGCTTGACGTATCATAGAAACACAGCAAGTGCTGGTTGAATGAGTTACAGATGAAATGTGAAATCTGAGCTGTATCTGTTGCCTCACCTGACATAAGAGACAGATAGTTCTCAATTACTCATCTTCCCCCTCACTCCTCAAGGTCACACACATGGCCTCTCTGGAACGTACTTACCTCCCAGGTACAGCAGATATCCACGGTGTCAAATATGGTTTTTCCTTGTGTATCCTTTGGAAAAAAATCTTCTCCAGGCTGAAACAGGAGAGAAGGAAAGATTATACAAGATCTCTCTGTCCTCAGAAAGGCCATTTGGATAGACAGACCTTGTGGCAAGTCAAATAATCTTTCCTTATTTTTAGAAAAAGTTAAAAGATATGTCAAGGCACACAAGTACATTGAGGAAGCAACCTTCCAAGAAATATTTTGAGAAGCTAACATTTTAAAAAATATTATATTCTGAATCAAACTAGTGTAGCACCTGTCCATTGAGCCCCATTTTCCTTAAGCCTTATAAAAGTAATCATTTGTCGACATCTCCAAGGCTGAATCTCATGCCTAGTAAATTTCCTCATCCTCACTGAAATCCACAGCAGGATATTCCCCAGATGTCTGTGAGCAAGAACTGTTATTTAGGAGCACTAGAGTTTTAAATACAGACAGTATTCCAGCAAGATTCACACACACACACACACACACACACACACACACACACACACACACACACAC
>PVHP010010003.1:20711-48834 GCA_004024765.1 Zapus hudsonius | reverse complement strand
TTCCGCTCAGTTCCCTGAGTCGTGGTGGGTGAGTAATAAGGCTGCTTTAATGTTGCGAGCTTAGAGGTCCTTGTGTCGAAATCCTTGGTTTCTGTCTCAATGGCCTATCCTGTGTTGATTGAATGACTGTGGTTATAGGTCCCTTGTTCATCATTCATTGTCTGCTGAGTTCCCTATGGATCCTCCCTGATATGACTGTGGTGGCTCCTCTCTTGCCAGGATCTCATCCATTGGCCTACGGTTGGTTGGTAGGGTTAGATGGGCCACAGCTCTCTCGTTGTATCCTGAAAAACACAAACACATTTGGCTTATCCTGAGTTGGTTGAATGGCTGTGGGTATGGGTCCCTTGTTCATGGTCTTTTTAAAAAATATTTTATTTATTTATTCATTTTCAAGCAGAGAGATACAGAGAGAGAGAGAGCACCAGGGCCACCACTTTGTGGTCTGGCATATGTGGGTCCTGGGGAATTGAACCCAGGGCCTTAGGCACTAGAGGCAAGTGCCTTAACCGCTGAGCCATCTCTCCAGCCCTCAGTCTGGTCTTGTGGCAGCCACAACATGAACCTCTCAGCATACATGTGACTGGGTGGGGATTGGGGTGTTTAGTTAACGTGTGTTTGCTCCACATCTTGGCACGAACTGAAAACTTCCTCTCTGGCACCTGACCCACAGGAACAGCAGGCCATTTAAATCTGAGGGCTCTGGGGGCCTGTGGAGAGACGGGAGTCAGTGGCCAATGTGGTACTATCTTGTGGGATTGACAAGAACTTATTTTATTTTTATTAATTATGAACTTTATGAACAAGATATATATTGGTCATATCCCCACTGGGTTATACTTTTATATCCCTCTCCCCCACTCCTCCTCAGTGGGGTTACTAGTATTACTGTGGGGCCATGAATTCACAGCTCAGTCTCTGGGATGGGTGGGTTATGCCTCAGGATATGCCTTCTCACCCTGAGGCTCTTAAATCTTTCCACCCCCTCTTCTACAACATTCCCCGAGCCTTGGCAGGTATGTGATAAGCCTACTTTAGTATTGAGCTCTCTGTGATCTCTGGATTTCTGCTTTGATGAGTTTTGAGTATCCTCAGTGTCTATGGATCTCTCCCTGGAGCTTGGTGTCAGGCTAGCAGTGAGAGGAGCACTCAGGTTTAAATTGCATTTCCTCTGTAATGTCTCCTGGGCCCTGGCAGGTGTGGTAGATATGGATCATCTCATGCTAGCAGTCAGCTACCTTTTCTTGTCACTGATAGATCTTGGTTCTTTATGGTTTTCCCTGCCATCTGTGAAATCAAATAAACCAACAAAACAGATTTATCAACCAAGAGTGAGCATAGCATGAATTTAAAGGGGGCAAAATTAGTTACTAAAGAGTCTTTTCCACTCTTCTTAGCCAAATACCAGCTGGAGCTTCTCTCTGGGTTCTATGACCATCATATCCACAGGATTCTGACTTGGTTTGTAGTACCAAGAATGAGTTTTCTCCTACTGAGCAGGCCTCATATCCAATCAGAGAGCATACATAGGCCATGCACCACTGTTACACAGGTGTGTGCATCTTTCCGGCGGGTTGATTTTGTAGCTTGCTTGTTCAAGCTGTTGGTGGCCATTAGCCTCCAGCAGCTCACATACCACTTTCTGGCACAGTGAGGGCTAACCAGCAGGGATCTGGCTTCCTTCTCGGTTCTAGCGTGATCTCTCAATGTCCCGTACAAGGGCAATTTGGACTGTTCACACTGACTTTAGAACCCAGCTGCCATCTGCAATGGGATTTGTCCATGATTATGGCAGGGGACATAGCAGAAGTGTGAAAGACCCGGAGAGAAGGTGACAGACCTCAGAGGCAGCTTCAAGGATAAGGAAATGATTTGAGTGAGAGCCTGAACAGTAAGCAGGAATTGTGCAGGTTTATTTATTCGTTCCCTTTCATCACTCTGTGAGGTGGACATGGGCATGGTAATGGTCCTGGAAATAACCACATTACTGACAGGTAGTTGGTTAATGGATGGATGACCTAGTGAACAGTCAAAGTGGAGATAAAGCTGGGCATTGGTGACACATGCTTGTAATCTCAGCAGCATCGGGGAGGGCAGAGGCAGGATTGTCTCAAGTTGGAGGGCACGCCGCAAATGTTTGTTTCTCCAAAAAAAATTAAAAAGTACCAAACTAACAGAAAAAAAAAAACAAGAACATAGAGTGTGATTAAAGGTAGGGAAATACTAGTGAAGAGGAAGAAACAGACAAAAGGTACCTTAATATGTAAAAATCCAAGATAAGGTTGATCAGCCATCTATATAAATGGAATCAGAGCTGTGTATCCAAAGAAGCTAAGGATAGGGAAGGGTTTAGTTCTGCTTTTTTTTTTTTTTGACTTTTTTAGGCAGGATTTCACTGTCACTTAAGCTGACCTGGAACTCAATCTATAGGCCCATGCTGAAACTCATGGTGATCCTCCTACCTCAGCCTCCTGAGTACTTGGATTAAATGCATGTACCACCATACCCACATTTATCTCTGCCTAGTTTTGAGGGGAAGTTTCATCATGGTGGGGAAGGCATGTCACAAGCAAATAGCTAGGGTGTCCCATGTCCATAGTAACAGGGAGGAAGTGGAGAGAGTGCCTCAACTAGCCCTGGCAATTGAGGCTAGACTATAAAATCCCAAGGGCCACCCTTGATGACACCCCTCCTCTAGCAAGGCTCTACCTCCCAGAGGTTCCACCAGCTGGCTGTTAAGTATGAGGCTTCATCACAAACACATAAGGCTATGGAGGACATTTTATAGTCAAACCACATAGCATGTGAAGGAAGACATAGTCTTGCCATTATTCTCTAAGCCATACAGTGCAGCAACTATTAACCCAGCATGCTCGCTGCGTCAGGTATTGTAAGTAACCAATCAGTAAGGGCTGATTTAGTTGATGGAAGGATGTGTGTCTGAAGCATGTTAATACTGAACCATTTTATATAAACACCTTAGGGCATTGCAAGGCATCATGGAAGCTATTCCCTGCAGATAGTGATGGGCAACTGTATAAATACCATCCTTGCCAGTGACAGGGCATGCATTAGCCTGAAGGCTTAAATGCCTTGATGCCCAAACACCTTAGATGCAATTTCCATGGAAACTGGTACTTGCTTCAGGAGAGCATTCCTGCCATGGAGGATATGAACCTTCAGTGAAGATAGATTCAGACATGGAACATGTCCTATCACCAATGGCTGAGCCATGGAGCATACAGTTCATGAAAGCCTGGTTTTGGAATCCAAGAACAACCGCTTGACACCTGTAACACTAAGCCTGCCTTCAGCTCAAAAGTGAGGGGGGGCATTGGGGAATTGGGGATAACAACTCATTGTTTGCCCACTAAATAATGTAATTCATTATGGACAATAAATATATATTTTAAAAAAGTAGAAACCCATTTCTACTTTTGAAAAACAGCATAACGAAGCAGTGATTGTAAAATGTTTATTGGCATCCAATGAATGGCTTACTTAGCTATAATATAATTTCCTATCAAGGATATGAAACCCTAGTCTCCAAATATCTATCGATGGGGAACTTAGTACCTAGACAGTCATGTGTGTGTCTTTGTTGGAACAGATTTAATTCATTCCACACATATTTATTACGCATACACTATATGCCAAGCACTCTTGTGTCCATTGACAACTGATCACATATAAAATATACAAAATTTCTTACATGCTAGGCTGCAGAGATGACTCAGAGGTTTAAGGTTTAATTCCCTAGTACTCACGTAAAGCCAGATGCACAAAGTGGCACATGCTTCTAAAGTTTGTTTGTAGTGACAAGAGGCCCTGATGTGCCCATATATATCCACTCTCTCTGTGCCTCTTTCTAGGTCAGTTTTTCTCTCAAATAAAATACTAAAAAATTCATATATATGTATATATACTTTTTTGTTTATTTATTTCAAAGTCATTCAATTTGATCTGGGAAATAAGATTGGCCTATTGACCTCCCTTCTTCAAAGACTCAACTATCTTCCCTGCTCTTTGGTACAACAGACGTCACTTTTTTTATTTGGTTTTTTTTTGAGATAGGGTCTTGCTCCTGCCCAGGCTGACCTGGAATTCACTCTGTAGTCTCAGGGTGGCCTTGAACTCACGGCGATCCTCCTACCTCTGCCTCCCAAGTGCTGGGATTAAAGGCATGCACCACCACGCCCGGCCAAGATGTTATTATTTTTATTTCATTTTTGGATAACAGTACTTACAGCATCCAAGGACATAGTCTTCTCTCTGTGAAGTATTTGGACACACATTTTAATCACTCTCAGTGTACCTGCGATGGCTATCTTTCACTTATTATAATTTAAATTATGCATTAAATCAGAGAGACAACGATGTGACAATCATTCTGGGGTTAATATAAGATCAAACCCCTCCTTCACATCTTAGCTGAGTCACTTGGCAGTTCAGAGCTTTGATGTACACGTCTATAAAATGGATATAAAGTGATAGCCCGCCCTTCATTGTGTTGTCATGGAGACCAGTGAAAATAACTGTACAAAGCATATAAAGAATACAGCACATGTAAGATGCTCGGTGAGTCATCGTTTCCTCAACCCCTGGCCTTTCCATCCCTTGTTGTCTCTGAAATATTAATACCTCATTAGCTTCCAACAGTGAGACTGTTCTTCCGAGGTTACTTTAAGCCATTACCCTTCCATGCAAACCAAGCTGGCTGGCATCCCACCCTGAGTAAGCAGCCAGTTTGTGTGAACAAAGCAGGTTGGTCCCAGGGCAGCAGTCAACTCCAGGACTCTGTCAGTACTTAAACAGAGTTGGCTAATGTTTTATTCATTCCTGTTAAAAAGAGGCCGAGTAGTCCTGACTCAGGGAATTTCTGATTGGGAGGGAAGGAGGAGGCTGTTAATTTCAGGAGTGGAGAAGATGCATGCGGGTACGTGATGCCTCAGAGGAGGTCTTCAGGTAGACTCTTAGGAGTCTTCCATTTCCTTACTTAAATCATTTATTTATATACTTATTTATTTGCTTACTTATTATTGGAGACAGGGTCTCACCATGCAGCCCAGCCTGGAATTGTGCTCACAATCTCAATGCCTCCAGCTCCCAAGAACTTTTTTATGTCTGATTTTTTTAAATTTTAAATATGTTGTGACAAGTTATGCTCTTATATTCCCTCACCCTGGCTGCAGTTACCCTGGGGACCCTCCTCGGTAAGGTTATAGTATTCACTGTGGGTTCATAAAGGTCTCAGTCAGTCCCTATTGGGAGAGGGGGAGGACTGTGCCCAGGGCATCCTACCCACTCTGTGGCTCTTACAATCTTTCTGCCCCTTCTTCCAGTGTTCCCTGAGCCATGGCAGGCCTGTTGGCAGTCTGATTTAGTGTTGAGCTCTTTGTAGCCTCTGGATTTCTGCTTTGGTAGGTTTTGATTGATCACCGTGTCTGTCACCATCACTATGGAGCTGGTTGTCAGGCTAGCAGTAAGAGCAGTGTTCATGGTGCAGTTTCCATTGCAAGTTCTCCTGGGCTCTGGCAGGTGTGGTAGAGGTGGCAAGTCACATGATGGGTAATTGGCTATCTTCTTGTCTAACTGAAGGATCCAGGCTCCCTCCATTTTCTCTGCTATCTGTAAAATAAAACAGATTTTTCAACCAAGAGTGAGAGCATCTGGGGTTAGTTGTTTAAGAGATTGTTTTGGAGCACAAGCCCACTCTTCTCCAGAGAGTAGTGGGGGCTTCTCTTTAAACTCTAGGTTTCCTGACCATGGTCTCCAGACCCAGATATGAGTTCTTTCCCACTTTGCAGGCCTGATGTCCAATCTGAGAACAGTTGGTTACCTGCACAGGCTGAGTGTCACGATTGTGCAAGTGTGTACGTGTCCAGCAAGTTGATTTTGTAGTCTGCAGGGTCCCTTGATCGTTCATGCTCTTGGTTACATCTCTGCTTTGACAAAAGTTTTTGAAGGCTCATGTTAGTCGATTTCAAGGTACTTTCATACCTTGTGCTTTGGAACATACTTGGGTATTTGTGCTTTCTCTATGTCGACTCGGAGCAGAGTGGAAACACAAACGCTCTTTAGGGCTGGCCGGCCAGGTCCTGTGACTGTGTAGGATGCCCTGGCCTAGGCATCAGGGACTAGTTGAGGCAGGTGCCTTACCTGAGGCAAGCCAGCTGGGTGATCGTAGCAATAGCAGCGGCACTGTGGGGCCAAGCAAATGTGTGTAGAGTCCTTATTTCAATTGGGATAACTGCTGCAGAGACTTCTGGGAGCATTTTTCAGAATGACTGAGGATTAGGAGAGCTAAAGGAAATTTAGAATGATCAAGAAAGGGGGCTGAAGAGATGGCTAAGTGGTTAAGGCACTTTCCTGAAAGTCTAAAGTCCCAGGTTTGATTCCCCAACACCCACATATAGCTTGTGACTTTCTAGGTCAAGGTGGCCTTGAACTTGGAATCTTACTGCCCCAAACTCCTCAGTGCCGGGATCACAGACATGTACCACCACCCCGCCTCCCAGTTCAGTGTTCTTTTTCACTAGCTGTATAATTAAAGTTTATTTAGGTGGGATTAGAGCAATACTTAAAAATTCAAAGATACAAGATACATGTTATAAAAGGATTAAAAGCAAAGATATTTGGAGGCAGATGATTGTGTTGAAAAAACTCTCTGAGTCTTCCATTTCCTCACATAGAAATGGGGAAATCACATCCTGTCTTGTAGGGTTGTGAGGAGCAGTAAGTTAAATATCTATAATTCTGCAACATGGGGTCACATTGCTCCAAGCTATTGGTAGACAGCAGCTACATGTAGTTGGTCTGTCACCCCAGGGTTTGTCTCCAACCAGGTGTCTTGCTATAGGCCATTCAGGAGCCTGGCTCCTTGTGGTAGCCTGCCACCAGCTCAGGGGATGACCTTGCTTCCCTCTCTAGCACACATGGGGTTAGACATGGCAAAGCACAGAGCAGAGATGCCAAGACAGGAAATGCTAGGTTAATTTTTTGAGGCAGGGTCTCTCTGTAGTAGTTCCAAGCTGGCCTCCTATCTCTGCCTCCCAAGTGCTGGGATTAAAGGCGTGTGTCATCATGCCAAGCCTGGGAAATGCAGAATTTTCAGATCCTCTTCTCAGTGATGGGCCTTAGTTATGTTTCCTTTCATGCTGCTGAAGTCGCCAGTGATTTACTAGGAATCTGCTTTGGGGGCTGGAGAGATGGTTCAGTGGTTAGAGGTGCTTCCTTGCAAAGTCTGACAGCCAGGGTTTGATTTGCCTGTGCCCACGTAAAGCTGGATGCACAAAGTGGCACATGTGCCTGGAGTATTTTTGCAATGGCAGGTGGCCCTGGCAAGCCCATTCTCTCTCTCCTCCTCCTCCTCTTATTTATCAATAAAAACATAAATACAATATTTTAAAATAAGAATCTGCTTTCGTACCGTGCTGCACAGGGAGAAGATAGAGTGCTTTCCGAAAGTCACCATTGGTCTCATCTTAACCTCAGATGACAGCTTAAGTCACTTTATTTTATAGGCAATAATGTCAGGCATAGAGGAGAATAATAACTCAGCCATCAAATGTTCCCGATACAATGACTAATAAAGATTCAATCTGTCAGACTGTTGGGTCAGCCATAAAACGCTTTGAAAATTATCGTCTGCAGCCCGCTCATAAGCTCCACGCCCGTCGTCATCATCCAGTGCTTTGTTATTTTCGTCTTCCAGCTTTTCCTGCCTCCAGCGTGCCTTGTATCCAGAGGAAAGATGGATGGACTGGCAATCAGATCTGGTTTCCAGATCCAAACCTGCTGCCGAATAGCAGTGCTTTGACTATCTGCCAGGCTCAGTTCCTCTGTCTGCAAGGTTAAATCCCACACACAAAACTAACACGAAATGAGTTGACTGCAAAGTGACTTAGAGCCAGGTGCCATGGCTTGTGTCTGTGCCCTCAACAACTTCTGAAGCTGAAACCAGGGGATCGAGCTCAGGAATGTGCCACCAGACTGGGCAACATCCTGTCTTAAAAGAGAAAGTGGATGCAGTTGATGTCGCTGCAGTCCATCGACCTCTGCATCTGCCGCAGACACACTGCTCTCTCCTTGGGCTGTTTGGCCAGTCCTCTGGGCCCTCTTTGACACACAGATGCATTTCACCCTTCTCTGATGGCTTGCTCTGCAGGGTGGGCAATGCATGCTGTGCTTCACTGCATCTATAAGAGCGTCATGTAAGAACGCAGCACAGCATTGACCAAGACGCCCAATTCTCGGGTCAGATGCTTGGCTCCGAACCTCTGCTGTGCAGGTACTACTCTGTGGAATTCAGTGATGCCTCAGTTTCCTCACCTGCACGTGGAAAGAATAATAGTACCGATTTCACAGTGCCAAAAAAGTGATGCCTATAATTGCAACAGTACTTGGCATCCAGTAACCAAGGATCATATCCATTGGCTGTGTGCTTTCCTGACAAATGTGATCAGTAGTTTAACAACCTAACTTCAGAGTTAATCGCACTGATTTTGAAATTTGGGTGAGAGGATTGCATATTTTGTTAGGTTATCTTGTAATTTAATAACGTTTACATGGTCATTGTAGTTCTCTGGGTTTGGTGGTTTGAATTAGGTGTCCCCCATAAACTCATGTGTTCTGAGTGCTTGCTCCCCAGTTGGTAGCAATTTGGTAATGGAGCCTCACTGGAGGAGGTGAGTTGCTGGGGGCGGACCTTGAGGCTTATTAGCCCCTAGCTTACTAGTGTTCGGCTCGATCTCCTGCTGCTGTTTTCCACCCACTGTGGCAGAGGAGGTGTCCAGCCTCTGCTCATGCCATGCCTACTCCTGCCATCATGGGGCTTCCCATCGAGACTGTAAGCCAAAGGGAAGAAGTTTCCTCCCATCAGCTGCTTTGGGTCCAGTGCTTTATTCTAGCAACGAGAAGGTAACTGAACCGTATGGGAACCGTGTGGGTAGAGTTGTGTTAAAAATGCATGAATTAAACAAACAAAAACACATAATGCCTAGGGCTGCAAGATGCTGTAGTTTTTGTTATAGATGTAATAGTAGAGTTAGTCAGGTTATGTGGTAAGTTTGTGTATGTGTGTTTACCACATGTATATGCACATATTTAAACACATGTATGTATGTATATATAGACATCCACATTCACATATGTGTATGTGCTTTGTAAACATGGTTCCATAGAACTAGTGGGGCAGAAGGGGTGTAGCCTGAGTGTGCAGCAGCAGAAATAGGAGGAGGAGTGGATAATGGAAACACCACTGATCATTGCACAAAACACCACATATTTTATATTACCTCAGCCTCATATATTTTATATTACCTCACATATTTTATATTACCTCAAATAATGGGCACACTAGGGCCTCTAGCCACTGCAAACAAATTCCAGAAGCATGTGTCAGTTTGTGGATCTGGTTTTTTTGTGGGTACCGGGAAATCAAACCTGGGTCATTAGGCTTTGTAGGCAAGTTCCTTAACTGTTAAGCCACCTCTCCAGCCTCGTGTTCTTTTGGTATCAGAACCCATAGTGTCACAAAGAGCACAGGTTAGCTAGGCACCTGTGCTCTTCACACTTCCACAGTACACAGCTCATGGAAACCAAATGGGGAAGAGATGGTCCTCATCCCATAAAATAAACATAACATCACTCATATGTGGTTTTCCAAAACTTTCCTACAGTGAAACTGTAGGGGCTGAGCTGGCGATTAAAAATTAGAGAATACCCAGCAAAATTCCAATGTACCTCAGAATTTAAGGAGTACTCGAATTCTTGTCTATAAAGTTAAAGAATTAAAATTAGAGACCACCAGAGTATAAGGTATAGTGGGAGACTTTATTTAAAAGAAAATGGGAAGTTACAGAGATCTCCAGCCTCCAGTGTGGGGAGAACACGTGGGTGAGAGTTTAACAAAATCTATGCTGTTTAGCCAAACAAGCAAACAAAGATAAATAACAGAGGGCTCCCATCATGAAAGACTCCCATCATGAAGAAGGCTCATGTGGGAAAAATGGCTGGGGTGAGGGGCCTTACCTTCCTAAGGCCTGGAGATTGACGGTTCTCCTTCTAAGAAAGCATGTGGGAAGAAGAGGCAGGTGAGTATTTCCTTCCCCAGGTGATCAGAGAGACAGGTAGTTGGTTCATACCTGACCAATCAGTTTTTGTGCCTAGGTTTGAGCTCTAGCTAGACACCTCCCACTCAAGGCAAGGGGGTCTATGGAGCCTGCCTGAAACTGTCACAAAACCTTTTGTTTCGCTGCCTTGTCACGTGACACAGGTGAAAGGAGCAAAGGAAAATCACCTGTGGCATTTTTTCATGCAGCAACCCACTCATTCCCACAGGAATCCTTCAGAGTGCCCCCATGAGGACAGTTCTAAGAATTCGCTCAGGCCATGCCGCCAAAAAAGAGATGAGTGGAGTGAGCCTAAGTGTGATGTCCAAAGCATGACAAATCATCAAGAATCGATCTAAGTATCTATTCGTGTTATTGATCATTTCACTCGTGGAGCAAGGGATCCCCTTCTACAGAGAGGTCAGCCTCATGTGGAGGCTGACAGATTTTTCCCCACAGGACAATAGGAATGGCACTGGTCATCTCAGGGCACTGGCCAGAGGTAGATGGGACAGATAAAACCAATCATGAGAGGTCACCTGTCCATGCTTCAGTCAGAGAGCCCACTTGTTCAAACTTTTATTATGAAGACAGGATTTCCATGGTTCAAACAAAATGAGGAAAACTCTGATTTTAGAAGCTTTCTTCAACACATTCCACATGGTTTAGGAGCTATTGTCTCTTGAATAAAGAGAATGTTGAAAAGATCATTAAAACATAAAAACTTTATGATAAAACTTTTATACATCTAGAGATTTTCTTTAAGGAAGTTTAAAATGTGATGCTATGTCTATAATGAAGACTACAGAAAAAATCTCTAAGCATATTTTAAAAATATAATTTTTATAACAACTCATTGTTTGACCACTGAATAATGTAACTCATTATTGACAATAAATATATATTTAAGACTATATATATATATATACACATATATATAATTTTTGGTGCTGGGGTGTTTGGTTGGCCAGTAAAATGCATGCCTTGCATACATGAAGACCTGAGTTTGACTCTCGGTACCTAAGTAAATATGCTTGTATGGTAGCATACATCTGAAATCCCAGACTCGGCATGGAAAGATGGGAGGGTCCCTGGGGCTTACTAGCCACCCAGTCTAGCCTAATTGATGACCTCCAGGTCAATTAGAAACTTTATCTCAAAGGAGACGGATAATAATGCCCGAGAATGATACCTGAAGTTGTCTTCTGGCTTCCACACATGTGCTACACATGCATGTATACTCACACACAGGCACACTATATACAGTGTGTGTGTGTGTGTTTGTGTAATTTTGCTGCTACAATATTACTAATATACCTCTGTGGAATGCCTATGTGCAGAGGGAAAATATTTCATTCCTTATCGACAATAAGGCGATACCTTTAACATGAGTCTCACTATTGCTATTTTGCAGAGTGGAAAATGGAGATTTAATGTATTCATCTTGTGGTTTGTAACTAAGAAGTAGAGGAGGGCTGGGGTTCAAATTCAAGTATGTCTGAACCCACACTCCCCAGTCTGGCTGTTATTCAGTGCCGCCTCCCAGTGACTCTGGGGGTCCCGGAGACAGGCATTTTTTCATACAATGTGCAAATAAAGAGATTGAAATCACAGTTATTTCTTTCTTGTGACTGAAGTTCTTTATATTGCCCCACACTGTATAAAACTAAGGGATCTCAGATTGAGCTTTAGTCACTGGAAAAAAAAAAGGCAGGTAGCAAAGAAGCTGTAGTATGCTCTCTGTAAACACAATTGATCATACAATGACTTTCCCTTTTTTTTTTCAAGCCAAACACTTGGTTGAAATCCTTTATCGTCCTCTGAAGTCAGACATTTACTCATTTCTGACACGAGTTGTGCGGGAAATTGATTAGGCATCCTCTTTCAATTCCTCCACAAACTGTTTCTTATTAATAAAGTTAATTTACCATGGGTCTGATGAAGTCGTTAGGCCATGGAGCATGAGCTGTATGGCCTAACTATAGTTGAACAAAAATGCTCTCAATTGCTTCATGAAGAGACGAAGGAAGGAAAACACGAAAGAAAAAGTCACGGAAACATTAGGGCTCATATTTTTTTCTTATTCAGTAAAATAAGTGATTCCTATGTCTTTGAAAAATTGCAGAGGACATGCAAAATGAAGAGAGAGCAAAATATCTAAATGGTCAAAGAAGGTAATCAATGTGGGAAACAAAAGAAACCAAAGAATTTCAGCCTTTTTGTTGTCTGCAACTATATAAACATGTATGTCATTGGGAAAATATCAGGAGATGTGAAGAGTTCGTTGGTGTGAAGGAGGTAGGACTGGGTCTGTTTCTCTCTGAATGCTGCACATTTGTAACAAATGCAACTGGAGCCATCTGGTGCTTTGTCTGCTCTTCCCAGAGCCAACACCTAGCAAGGATTTAGGAATATGTTCATTAAATGTATTCTTTTTAAAAATATTTTATTTATTCAATTTCAAGCAGAGAGAGAGAGAGAGAGAGAGAGAGAGAGAGAGAGAGAGAGAGAGAGAGAGAGAGAGAAAGAGAGCACCAAGGCCACACCTTGTGGGTCTGGCTTATGTGTGGGTCCTGGGGAATTGAACCCCGGGCCTTAGGCACGGAAGTCAAGTGCCTTAACCACTGAGCCCTGTATTCTTTTTTTAAACCCTTCTCCCAGGGCTTGTGACTTTCTCAGTCATAGGCTTATTTTTTGTCTTTATTCATAATTGCATACATTGTATAAGCAAGCGTTATGATGGTACACATATAGAGGATAAAGACACTGAAATTTAAATTTTTATATAAATAATAGCTTACTTGACCTTCTGCCACTTCAGCAAAACAGTTTCCAGGGTGGGTGGATGGAGGTAAGCCTAGGAGGATATCATTGCTATATTGTATTTCATCACATGAACGTACTATGATTTTCTGATGTACTTCCTCCCTGAGGAACTTCTAGTTGGTTTCAAGTTTTCACCATTGGAAATCACACAGCAGTAACCATCCTCCCTGGTTTCCAGATAAAGATAAGCAAGATCTTCAAAGTTATTTTGCTTAGAAATACGATTGCTCAATAATAGTTAACACCTTTGGTGTTATACTGAAAATTTTTCCTCTAAAATTATTGTCCTAGGTTTCCTCTGAATAGTATAAAAATTTCCTGTCTTTCAATTTTCTTGCCAAAGTGGGTGTCATTTTCACACTTGGATTCTTGCTGGGTGGGAATGAAATTCTTCTCATCTTGTTCTTTATTTCCCTGTTTACTGTGGGTTTAGGAATGTAATTTTATATGCTGCTCAATTTTACAGAAGTAGGGATTGTATTATAATTTTCATCTAGTTTTTCATAGGTTTATAATTAACTATTGCTAAAGTTTCCAATACATATTAACTGTTTTTTACACTTCACCAAGAAATATGATGTTTGGAGGTTAATCTAAAGTTGAACTCTGTGAAATGCTTTCATATTTATTAAATTATAACTTCTTCCTTTATGAAAATATATAGTGATTAAGTACAGTGATATATTTTTCTCTAGCAAATCATCTTTACAGTCTTAGAAGAAACTTCGGATGTTGTTGAGATACTTTTGAAAACTAATAAATTGATTTTTCCAGGATTTTACTTAGTGGGTTCAGACTAAATCTCTTTGAAATTGGGCTATATTTTTCTCTTGTTGTTTTATCATTTTGTGGCTTATCATATGAAAATTACACTCTTTTGTTAAAATGAGTAATTTTACCTCTTTCCTGTTTTCTGAAACTCTGTTAAAAAAGGCTTAGAAAAATCTTTTGAAGAAAACAGGGCGTGGTGGCACATACCTTTAATCCCAGCACTTAGGAGGCAGAGGTAGGAGGATTGCTGTGAGTTCGAGGCCAGCCTGAGACTACAGAGTGAATTCCAGGTCAGCCTGGACTAGAGCAAGACCCTACCTCGGAAAAAAAAAAGCCAAAAAAAATGTTTTGAAGAGAGGTGCTTTGATGGTAGAGGTGGGCAGAAGGCAGAGGAGTGTGTTCAATATTGTCAAGTTCTTGAATGGTTCAGTTGTTTAGTTTCTCTCTTAGTGTCATTTTAGATTTCCACAGATGTTTGCCAGTTTTCTTTGAATTTTCCAATTTACTTATGGAAAGCCAGGCGTGGTGGTGCATGCCTTTAGTCCCAGCACTCGGGAGGCAGAAGTAGGAGGATCACCATGAGTTCAAGGCCACCCTGAGACTACACAGTGAATTCCAGGTCAGCCTAGATTAGGGAGAGAAACCCTATGTAGAAAAACAAAAAGAAGTTACTTATGAAGAACTGATCTTGCAGATAGTTTTGGGTTTTCTTAGTTCCTTAAAAACTCAAAATTATCTGTAGTTGTTTGTCCTTTTTATCTTTAATATATCTCTGTCTCTCTGTCTCTGTCTCTTTCTCTGTCTCTCTGTCTCTTTCTCTGTCTCTCTGTCTCTGTCTCTCTATCTCTCTGTCTCTCTCTCATGTATGTATATGTCTCTTTCCTCCATTATCAGACAAGCCAGAGCCTTGTCTAGTGTTAACAGACCTACTTCAGATTTCTTTTGCTAATGTTTGGTTTCAATCGCTTTACCCATTTATTTCATATCATTGGTGTTTTGGCTACATTTTAGCAGTGTTAGCTGGATTTTTAAAAATATCCACGTATACTTTATTTGATTGAAGCAGGTCGCTCTGTGTACAATTGATGCAAATTTTGATGTACTTTGGACTTTTTAAAATTAAAGCTTACACAGTTTCATATGTGTACTCTTTCTTTTTTATATTTTCTCTGTTATAGAAGTCTTTCCATTGAATATTTCCCCTCTATTGGATGAGAAATCATATATTTAGGCCACATGGTGTGCTTAGTGGTTAAGGTGCTTGCCTGTAAGGCTTAATGACTCGGATTTGACTTCCCAACACCCACATACATCCAGATGCACAAAGTGGTTCATGCATCTGGAATTTGTTCACAGCTGCTATAGGCCCTGGCACAGCCTTTCTCTCTCTATCTATCTCTCTCTCTGTCTCTCTCTGTGTCTTTCTTTGCTTGCAAATAAATAAATATTTAAAAAACATTACAGAGGAAGTTATTGTTAAAAATAGAAATTATATATGCCTTTTCTGTTGTTGGTAATGCTTACAGTTAAATGTTGACATCTACAATTAGCCAAGTGTAATGTTTCGTAAAATTTCTATGCTCTCACCCACCATGGCTCAGGGAACTGAGTGGAAAAGAGGGCAGAAAGAATATAAGAGCCATGGTGGGGGAGAATATCCAGAGACATCACCCCCTCAGCAACAATGCACAAAGGGGAAAAAAAAAGAAAACCTGGCTCCCTCTGGTGCAGTTCATAACCCCCTAACCTATGGATGGATCCAGTATGCGCACCGAGGAAGGACCCAAGTGGGTAGAGGACAGAGAGAAGGTAAATGGGGGCACCATCACAAGATTTGCTCATATAATGTATATAATTATTCATAATAAAGATATTGCTTTAAAATTTTCTATTCCCATAAATAATACAAAGAATAACAATTATTTCCATTGCCTTCCATATTATCATTAAGTCCTTCTATCATTCCTTCCACTTTTTTTGGTTTTAGTTTTATGTGAGGATCTTCTGTATTCCAGACTGGCTGTGAATTCACCAGGTAGCCAAGTCCAACCTTGAACTCCAAATCCTGCTTCTCCTTCTCAAGTGGAGGGAGAACGGGCATTCGCTACTATGCCTGGCTTATAACTCAATATTTCAAATCTATCTTACTTTTCTCTAAAATAGTTGTTTCATTTAGATTTTAAAGGATGTATTAGATTTGGCAATAACTTTATTAATACCTTTGCTCACCGATGCCTTTTATATTCCTACTTCAATTTCTTTTAACCAAAATATGTCATCTTGATGTATTTTAGCAAGGACTCATAAGTAGTAAATGGATGCATTTTTGTTCTGAAAACATCTTGGCTTCTCGCTCAGCCTTACTTGCTAATTTAGCTGGATGCAATGTTATATCGGCGACTTTCTTCCTCAGTGTTTAAGGAACAATCATCTACAATATTCACCATCCACTGTGATAGCAACAAGGCCATGGCCATAACACTTCTGTCCCAATATGATAAACTGACTTCTCTCATAGCTTTTACAATTTCATTTGATTTTTTTCCTAATTATCATAAGTTGTATGTGTGGATTTTTTACTAAGCTTCAGTAGAAATGTTCATAGATCTTTGAAGTCGTCTATCATTTGGATACTGGGTCCTTTCATTGTCTTCTGTCCTTTCAGATCCTGTCATGTGTGCACTGACCCTCCCCACTCCATTCCTCCTCTCTCCCAACTTCTCCTTTCCTGGGTCCTAACTTTCCATCTCTGTGCTACTTTCTGGTAATGTTCTCAGGTTCTCCTCATCCCTCTCTCTCAAACTTCATTTCCTCCATTCCCCTGTTCATTCTTGATGGTCCCTTTCTGTGGTGGTTTGATTCAGGTGTCCCCCACAAATGTATGTGTTCTGAATGCTAGGTCCCCAGCTGGTGGCAATTTGGGCTCATGGGTGTCATAACCAGCTCCCCCTTGTCAGTGTTTGGAACACCTTCCTCTTGCTGTTTGCCACCTGCTGTGGCAGAGGTGCTGTCCAGCCTCTGCTCATGCCATCGTTTTCCCTGTCATCACAGAGTTTCCCCTCTAGTCTATAAAGTGAAATAAACCCTTTCCCTCCATAAGCTACTTTTGGTTGGGTCTTTGTGCCAGCAACCAGAAGCTGATGGCAATAATAAGTTGGTACCAAGACATGGGGTCATTGCTACTAAAACCTGTGTGGCTCTGGTCTTTTGGAACTGATTTGCAGGAAGAATATGGAAGGATTTGAAACCTCAGCCTAAGAGACACCTTGCAGTGCTGTAAGTACAGCTTCATAGATCATTCCGGTCAGAGTTGAAAGACCAGAATGCAGTAAGAACTATGGACTGTGAGGTTTGGCTTACAAGGGTGAGAAAGAACCTTGTTGGGACTGGTCTAGAAGCAGTTTGTGTGAGAGGCTTGCTGCGTTCTGCCTGCCTGTGTCCTGAGAATTTGTGCAGGGTTGCTTTGCATAGAAATGGCCTGATGTGAGCAGATGGAGATGGCACAGAAAGAAAGGAAAAGATTACAACCATTGAGATTGGGCCAGGTGATCTGCATTGGGACAGCGAAAATGGCCATAGGCAGTGTGAAGCAGGCTTGTTGGATTATCTGCGTCCTGATGGAGACATGAGGATGAACCATGAGTTGCAGTGGAGAACCAAAGGAGATGCCAGGACTATCTGATGGCTGCCAAGGAGAGCTACCAGCACCAGATGGAGTATGCCTGGGGCTATGAGCAGCCAGGCAGGAGGGATGGAATTGAAACTCCAGAGACCCATCACTGGTTAGAATCATCAGACTTGGAGACTTGTCACTGGTTAGAGCTGCGGGGCTGTTTTAAATCTTGTATTGGTTCAATCTCTCTTTGCTATGACCAACACTATCTTTTGCAGTATAAATGTTTGTTTTGTGCCGTTAAGTATTTTTTTTTGTTTAAAGATCTTGGATTATGGGAATGTTTGAACATCTTTGGGATTGATAAAAACTATGTGGAATTTTGAAGTTGGGCTGGGTGCATTGCATTTTGTATCATGTGGAGCAGGGGTGGAATATGGTGGTTTGATTCAGGTGTTCCCCATAAATGTGTGTGCTGAATGTTTGATCTCCAGCTGATGGCAATTTTGGAATTGAAACCTTGTTAGAGGTGTGTTGTTGGGGTCAGGCTTATGGGTGCTATAGCAGCTTCTGGCCAGTGTTTGCCACACTGTGCTATTGCTATTGTCCATCTGATATTGGCTGGAAGGTGATGTCTACTCTCTGATTTTATTATGGTTTTCCCTGCTATCATGGAACTTCCCTTTGAATCTGTAAGCCAAAATAAACCCATTCCTCCGCAAGCTGCTTCAGGTTGGATTTTGTGACGTCAAGGAGAAACTGACCACAACACCTACCTAAATCAAAACAGTCCTCCTATCTGCATTCACAACACATTTCATTCCTATCTCCCCTCTCCTCATTCTAAGATCTCTTCTCTTCTCCTCTCCTCCCTTCTCCTTCCCTCTGTCATCGTCCTCCTCCTCCTATTGCTGCTGCTGCTTCTCCTCATTCTTCTTCTTCCTCCCTCTCTCTCCCCTCTCTCTCTCTCTTACACACACACATTTAAATCTGTATTCTGCATATTAGTGAAAACATGCACCATTTGTCTTTTGGAGTCTGGCTTATTTCACTTAACATAATGATCTCTACTTCTGTCTGTTTTTCCTGCAAGTGCCATGATTTTATTTTTCTTTACAACTGAAAATATAGTCCATTGTGTACATGAAGAATGTTTTCTCTCCATCTGCTGATGAACATCTAAGTTGGTTCTATTTCTTAGCAGTTTTGAATAGTGCAGCAATAAACATAAATGTGGAACCATCTCTGTGGTATGTTGACTTGGAGCCCTTCAGGTACATACCCTTGGGTGATATAGATGAGTGTCATGAGAGTTCATTTTTAGTTTTACGAGGAACTTTTACTCTGACCTCCAGTGGTTGTACCATATAATAAGGGTACATGTACAAGGGTTATTCTTTCCCCAACCCTTCTCAGCATTTGTCTTTTTTTTTCTTGATGGTAGCCATTCTGCGTAAAGTAAGATTGAATCTTTAAGCAATTTTAATTTGCATTTCTCTGATGGCTAAGAAGGTTGAAGACCTTTTCAAAGATGTATTGGCCATTTGTGGACTATCTATTCAGTTCATTAACTGCTGTACTGGTTAGATGATTTGGATGTGCCTTGAACTTAAGCCCTCCCTCCCTCCCTCCCTCTCTCCCCCCCTCTCTCTCTCTCTCTCTCTCTCTGTATGTTGCATGCCTGTACCCCTGAAGCACCCCAAGAGGTCCTTCCGTGGCAGGGTGCACTCACCCATGGTGGCCAGAACAGAACGTTATTGGCCCCACTCTATCATTTTTCTGCTCAGTATTTAACTTTTGTAGTTCTGTAGATGTTGTAGATATGAATTCCCTGTTTGTCTGCTGTATAGCTGGAAAAGATTTTTTCCACTCTGTAGAATCTCTCTTCACTATGGCGATTTTTTGCTTTTTAATTCATGGAATCCTATCTGTCAATTCTTGGAATAAGGTGCTATTAGAACCCATTTTTTAGAAAGTTCTTATATATGCCTACATTTTCAAGGGTTTCCCCTATGTTTTTCTCTAGCAGTTTCAATGTTTCAGGTCTTAAAGTGTTTGATCATTTTAAGTTGATTGTTTTTGTGCAGAGTGAGAGACAGATTTAACTTCATTCTTCTTCATGTAGACATCCTGTTTTCCAAGCACCATTTATTGAAAAGGCTGTCTTTTTTCCAACATATGTTTTTGACAGCTTTGTTGACAATTTGCTGTTTGCTATAGCTCTTTGGGTTTATTTCTGGTACTTATGTTCTATTTCATTGACCTATGTATCTATTTTGTGCCAGCATCATAGATTTTTGCTATTACAGATGTATCCTAGAATTTGAAGTCATGTACAGAGATGCCTCCACCATCACTTTCTGCTTGGGATTATTTTGAGTATAGTGTGTCTTTTGTCCCTTGTGCATTGTAGAGTTTCCTTTTCCATTTCTGTGAGGAATGGCATTGGGAATTTGGGGGTGGCATTGTATCGGTAGGTGGCTTTTGGTTATAAAGCCATCCTGACTCTATTAATTCTTGGAATCCATTAGGATAGGAGGCATTTTAATCTTTCTGTGTCTTCTTAGCTTCTTTCCTCAGTGTCTTAAAGCTTTCACCATAGAGTTTACTCACCTCCTTGTTAGGTTTATTCTTAGTTTGTGTTTTCAAAGCTATTGTGAAAGTCATTTTTTTTCTGATTTCATTCTCAGCAAGGTCATGTAGATTATTCAGTCTTGGTTTAATATCCATCAACTTTGCTGAAAAACTCTATCAGGTTTCTGGAGACTTTAGTTTCTATAATTTTCTGGAGACTTTAGAGTCTTTTACATGTAGAATCATATTGTTTAAAAATAGGGACACGTGGATTACTTACTTTTTCATGTTTATCCCTTTGTTTTCTCTTGTCATTGCTCAAAATTAGACTTCAAGCACTATATAAAGAGTGGAAAAGAGGGCTGGAGAAATGGCTTAGTGGTTATAAGGCATTTATTTGCCTGCAAAGCAGAAAGACCCGAGTTCAATTCCCAGTGCTCACATAATGCTAGACACACAGGGTAACGCATGTGTATGGAGTTCGTTTGCAATGGCTAGAGACCCTGAAGCACACATTCTCTATCTGCCTCCCCCTTTCTCTCTCAAATAAACAATAAATTTTTTAAAAAAAAGAGTGGAAAAAGAGCATTTTCAGTTCACTTGTGTTCCAGTTTTTCCCCATTAAACATTATCTTTGAGTTTCTCACATGTAGCCTTTATTATATTGAGATATGCTTCCCCTCCACCCAGTTCTTCAGGGCTTATCAGGAAGGGATAATTTTGCTTCTATTGAATACACACAGCAGCAAACAGGCAAGAGGAGGAAGAGGAGGAAGATTTCCTTCCCCTTTATATAGCCTTAGGGCCAGGTCTTGCAACCCTTTCCCAGATTTGTTGACTTCCTGAGTCTCTTCCTGTGCTGCCCTTCCAGGACAGGATGTTTGTTTCTAGCTAACATGACTTCCTGAATCCCTTGAGCCTCCTTTCTTTCTGCAATTTAGAGGAAATCTCCTACACAACACTCAAGATACCATGGATTGCTAACAGGTCAGGTTGACAACAAAACTTAACCATCACATCTATTTTGTCAGGTATTAGCATAATCCCACCTGCTTGTTTCCTAGTTCCCTTTGCTTGGAATATTGTTTTCCATCCTGTCACCCTAAGGCCATAGGAGATAGGAGGTTTTTGAAGGCAGCAAAACGATGGGTCCTGTTTTCCGATTCAGGTTGTTAGCCTGTGTCTTTTGATTGGGGAGTTGAGGCCATTAATATTCAAAGTTGTAATTGAATAGTGTGTATTTTATACTGATGCTTTTGTGGAATTTGGTGTTTTCTTGGTCTTTCTTTGCTTAACTAGAGTTCCAGCTTTGTTTACTGCTTTTTAAAAATATTTATTTTCAAGCAGAGAAATACAGAGAGAGAGAGAGAGAGAGAGAGAGAGAGAGCGAGCGAGCACCAGGGCCACCACCTTGTGGGTCTGGCTTATGTGGGTACTGGGGAATTGAACCGGAGGCCTTAGGCACAGGAGGCAAGTGCCTTAACCTCTAAGCCATCTCTCCAGCCCTGTTTACTGCTTTTTCCTCCTGCATCTTCTTGAGTGTGTATTCTTCTATTCAACATGTATGCTCTGTAGGGCCGACTGCTGCTCATAAATTCTTTGGTCTTTTAACATGGAATGTTTTTTACTCCCTCATGACAAGAGACAGCTTTGCTAACAATACTGATCTGGGTTGTCAGCTGTGGTCTTTCAGTGCTTGTTCAACATCATGACAGGCTCCTCGAGCTTGTAGGGCTTCCATTGGAAAAATCAGCTGTTATTCTGATGGGACTACCTTTGTTTGTGGTGAAATATTTCTCTCTTGCAGCTTTTCGTCTCTGTTCTTTGTTCGGAAGGGTGTTTGACCACAATATGACATGGGCAATTTCTTTTCTGGCCCAGAACATCTATATGATGTTGAGTATGCCTCTTCTGTTTGATGAGCATCTCTTTCAGTAGATTTGGAAATTTTTCTTCTATAATTTTACTGAAAATATCTTCTTTTTTAAAAAAATATTTTATTTATTCATTTTTCAGAGAGAGAGAGAGAGAGTGAGTGAGAGCACACCAGGGCCACTACCTTGTGGGTCTGGCTTATGTGGGTCCTGGGGAATTGAACCATGGGCCTTAGGCACTGGAGGCAAGTACCTTAACCGCTGAGCTATCTCTCCAGCCCTGAAAATATCTTCTTTTTAAGCAAGCTTTTTATTTATTTATGAAAGAGAGACAGAGAAAATATGGACACTCCAGGGCTTCCTGCCACTTTATACATCTGTCTTGTTGTGGGTACTAGGGAATCAAACCTGGCTCTCAGGCTTTGCAAGTAAATCCCTTTAACCACCAAGCCATCTCCTCAGCCCCACTAAAAATATTTCTCTCCCATTTGTCAGGAGTCCTCCTCCTTCTTGTATGCCTACTATTCTAGCATTTGGTCTTTCCAAGGGGTCCCACATATCTCTCATGTTCCAGTCATATTTCTTGAACTTCTCATTGGTTTTAACTAATTGATGCAGTTGGTCTTCTTTTGTCTTCAAGGCTGATACTGTGTCCACTTGATCCTAATGGCAGGGCCCTCTGTGGGGTGGTTTGTTTGGCTTGCTGTAGTTTGCATTTCCAGTGTCATTTCAGTTTTTTTTTTTTTTTGCTTATGATTTCTATGTCTTTATTGAGATCCATTTTCATATCCTGGTTAGACTTCATTTCATCCAGCTGTCTGTCTGTGTCCCATTGGATCTCATTCATGCATTTATCCATGTCTTCCTTGAGTTCTTTGAACATGTTTGTAATCATTCTTTTAAGCTCTTTGGATTTTTCTCCAGACAGCTCTCATGATTATCATCTGCAATGGGCATAGAATTTCTTGGGAGAGACATATCAGCTTGGTTTCTCATGTTACATCAACAGTAACCCACCTGGAGAGTGTGTTGGTCAGATTTGTCTGGCACACTTGTGTTGAGTGAGTACTTAGAATACTACCTGATGTTTCTTTGTGTTCACTGGTCTTTGCTCTGCTTTGTGGTTCTTGAGGATCTATTGTGTGTGGAGGTACTTGATATTGCTTGATAGGCAAAGCAAGTGAAGTGGACTCAGTTTGATTTCCATTGAGATCAAACATACACTTGGGACTCTGCCTAAATAAGAAATCTTTGGTGACCCCAGCTTTGTGTGTATGTGCATGGCAGGGGAGGGTTGCTTAGGAAATCTGGGTTCTGAAACTCGGTGTAGGACCCACTGTGTGTCAGCAACCACATGGTGAAGTTAAGATTTCTGAGTTTTCCAGTGCTGTAACTGAATGCTGGACTTGATTCCAGTGTTGTCTTGAGTATGCCCTATGGGTTGAGGTGAAGTGGATTTGCACAGATCAAAATCAGGTCCAGATCACAATGGTGGATATTGTACATGTGGAGGATTCACACTTGACCCCGTGTGTTCCACACTGTCACAATAGTGGGTGGTATGGGAGTATACAGTGCCAGGTTGGAGGAGGGTATATAGGTGCAGGAGTAGGAAGGAGAGAATTCCTGCCCCTGGCAAACTTACCTGTTGCTGTGGAATGTGATGGCCCAAGGGAAGGGTGTGCCATGGCTGGGTCTGGCATGGAGAGGATTCTCACCCTCCAGAATTTGACCTCAGTATCCTATGGTGGAGGGGAGGTGTTGGAGAGGTGAAACTTTGGCTGTAAAATGTCATGGAGATATTCTCCCCTGGGCATGTCTTTTTGGGATTCTAAATGCCCTTTGTACTTAGATCCCCATTTCTTTGTCTAAACTTGGGGAAATTTCTGCTATGATGTCATTGAATAGGTTTTCTATGCCATTAGTTTTTATCTTGGCTCCTTCTTCTATCCCATGGATAATTAGGTTTGTCTCTTGATTTTATCTCAGAGTTTTTGATAGTTTCATACAAGCATTTTTTTCTTTATTTATGTTTGAATCCAGTATTTTACAACCCCTGCTTCTATCTAATATTTCTTCTGATTATTCAAGTCTATTATTGATATTTCTCTTTATGCGTATGAGCACAAACATATGCACATATGTGTTGATTCACTGAGATTTTCATTTCCAATATTTCTATTTTTTAAAGCCTCAATCTCCTTGCTGAATTGTTCTTCCATGTTGCTGACTTTTTCATTCTGACTGCTGATTTTCTCATCCGTTTGGCTGACTAATTTTTCTTTGTTGCTGACTGTCATGGTTTGATCCAGGTGTCCCCCACAAACCAATGAATGTGTTCTAATAGATCGATACTCAGCTGATGGCAATTCAGGAATTAGAACCTCACTAGAGCTGTGTTGTTGGGGGTGGGCTTATGGGGGTTATAAGCCAGCTCCCCTTTGCCAGTACTTGGCACACCTTCCTGCCGCTGTTTGCAGTGCTTTGGCAGAGGTGATGTCCAGCCCTCTGCTCATGCCATCGTTTTCCCTGCCAGGATGGAGTCTCCCCTAGAGTCCGTAAGCCAAATAAACCCATTCCTCTACAAGCCGCTTTTGTTTGGGTTCTTTCTGCGCAGCAACTAGAATGCTGACCGCAACACTGACTTTTCTCTCTAGGTCCCATATTGAATTCATCTACTATTGGTGTGTGCCCTCTCTGAGGCCATTGATTTGTTTTACAACTAAAATTTTAAATCACTGCGTCACTTTTCCCGTTTCAGTATCTTTGATTTCAGGTGCTGAGGAGTTATCATCTGGTGGAGGAGTCACGGTACCTTGCTCTTTAGTGTATCTTGTACTTTCTCTGTTGCAGTGTGTACACCTGTTGGATTGGATGTACCTTCTGGTTGTATCTGGGGATCCTATTGTGTGGCATACTCTTGAAGGTTCAATCGCTAATCCCACACAGAGGAGAAAAGAAGCTATGTTAGCAGCAACAACACTAAACCACACAGCTATAGAAATACATTTAAAATCGAATGAAGTCCACTGATACATCACCAAAGGTCATAAAATAGAAAAGTGTCAAAACTAATGCAGCAAGCAGGGCGTGGTGGCCACGCCTTTAATCCCAGCACTTGGGAGGCAGAGGTAGGAGGATAACCATGAGTTCAAGGCCACCCTGAGACTACACAGTGAATTCCAGGTCAGCCTGGGCTAGAGGGAGACCCTACCTCAAAAAACCAAAAAAAAAAAAAAAAAACTAATGCAGCATGCACTATGGATTCAAAAACTATTTTGGTGTAAAACAAAAAGATAAAATCAAAATACAACTGAAAGTATTATACAGAGGGAAGGGGAGATATGGGGCAAAAAAAAGGTGAAAAAGAAAACAGATTGCTCAATAATGAAGAAAATGCCTAAGCAAAAATGTGTAAGTGTATAAATATACATAAAATAAAGAAAAATAAAATCATTGAAACTATTTTAAACATGGTAAAATCCTGCTCAAACGATAGTAGCAAGTGGGTGTCACACAAGAGGTAAGAAAGGGAGAAACCATGAAATATTGGAGCTGCTTCTTTCTGGCTCCTCAAAACATGGAACTGCCAGTTTTGTAATTATATGACCCACCCAGGGTGGGTCGTTTGAACTGGTGGACTCATATTTTCTGTGGTTTATGCTGGTGTAGTGCCTGTATTGAGCAGGTGTCTGGTGTCCACCAATGCTTTCTTCTGTATGTACCAGCATCCTCTGCTGGCCGCTCCCTGAGAGCTGAGCAGGTTCTCTCCCCCGCCCCGGGTGGTTAATGCTCTATTGTCTAGCTAGTCAGTGTCTCCTAAGTGTGGTGGGAGCGTGGACAATAAACCCAGCGCCAGGGCTGGAGAGATGGCTCAGCAGTTAAGGCACTTGCCTCCAGTGCCTAAGGCCCCGGGTTCAATACCCCAGGACCCATATAAGCCAGACCCACAAGGTGGTGGCCCTGGTGTTCTCTCTCTCTCTCTCTCTCTCTCTCTCTCTCTCTCTCTCTCTCTCTCTCTCTCTCTCTCTCTCTCTCTCTATTTCTCTGCTTGAAAATGAAGACGGGAGGCTTAGGCTCAGGACTTTGGATTTCTCTGTTGATGATGGCATTGGCTCCTGGTCACTAAGGGTGTCCTTAGGCATTTCACTACCTGAGCCAACCCTCCTGCAGTCTGGGCTTTTCAGCTCATCACCGCTCAGCCACCCTGGTCTCCAAAACTGTCATCTCGAGCTGTCACCCTGGGGTGTGGCAAGTTAAATTCAAGCTCCCTGACATGTGATCATTTTTTGTCCTCTGTCCCTCAGGGTAGCTGAGCTTGAAACAACAGGACCCTCTCATGATGGCACTTGGCCAGGGCCCTGTGAGGCATATTGAGTTCTGAAGGGATTTCTTTCCACAGTTCATACTTCTATTGGAGAAGTCACCATCTTTCCTAAACCTACAGCTCAACTCGAGGCTTGTGGGAGCCGAGGGCCTGTCCGGACTGCCAGTGTCTTTCAACAAGGACACTTGGCTTGCCTTAGTGATGGGACTTCTCTTCTGCTTCCTGCTCCCCTCAACCCCCCGCCCCACACTCACACTACTGAGGGCAGAGCCCCTTGCTGTTTGAGCTGTGCTTGGATTGGTTTCTTTCCCATGTGTTACCTGTGTTTTCCTCAGCACTTTGCAGCTGTCTTGTCTTTGTGAATTTTCAAAGCTCTTTCTCTTCCTGTGGGTGTCAGACTAGCATTGGGAGCAATACTTGTGTGGCTGCTTCCTCTGCAGGTGCCCCTGGGCCCTGGTAAATGTGGTCAAGGTGGCACATCTTATGGTGGGCAGTCAGCTATCTTTTCTTGTTGAATTGCTGGATCTTGGATCTTCCCAAACAAGAGTGAGAGCAGCTTTGATGAATGGGATATACTTAGAAATTTGAGAGACATTTTGATGTGTATGCTCCTTTTACTTATCCAAAGAGCAATGGGGCTACTCTCTGGAGGCTGTGAATTTCCTGGCCATTGCTGTTCCTCCCACCGAGCAGGCCTCATATCCAGAGAGCAATTAGTTACCCACAAAGACTGGGTGCCACTGTTGCACAAGTGTGTACTTCTTATCGGGCAGGTTGATTGCATAGCTTGCAGGCTCCCCTGATTATTCACACTATTGGTGAACGTTATTGCCCAGTAGCTCCAGTACCCGTTCCAGTGCCATGAGGCTTTGCCAGCTCCCCGCAGTTCCCACATGGTCTCTTGGTGTCCTGAGATTGTGGCCTGTAGCATCTTCAGCAATAGAGTCTTACCTTGGAACTCTGGTGATGGCCAGCCATGTTTGGGGAACCTCATGGGTCTCCCTGGACAATTGTTCACTATGGTAGGCAATCCATTTCTGGTCCTGATATTCACCAGCCAGAGGCAATGATTTTAGGATTGAGCACTCTCTACTTCCTCCTGGACACTTCCATCTGGACCACCCACCTAGCTTTATTGGGGATGATATCTTTTATACTGGTATCTAGGAGGAAAGTTCCTATTATATTGATTCATTGAGTCTTTAGTTTTGTGTAATTCCCTTCTCCACCCTCCCTTTCCTTAGCCCCCCCCTCATATAACCCTCCCACTTCATGTAGTCTTTCCCTCTACCAGTTTGTCAAGTATCTCTTCCTCTCTGCCCCCCCCATTTCTGCTTTTCCCTGGTTACCCCCATTTTCACTCAATGCCAAGTCATCCAGGTTAGGAGCCAAATACAAGAGAAAACATTCGCCATCTGTCTTTCTTAGCCTGTATGACCTCCCTTAGAGTGATTTTTTTTTCCAAGTTCATCCATTTTCCTGTGATTTTTATTATTTCATTTTTCCTTAATGCTGAGTTGACTCCCATTGCTATTGTGAATAGAGCTGCCACAAACACAGCTGGCAAGTATCTCTGAATTAATAGGTGGAGTCAGGGTAAATGCTCAGGAGTGGAACAGTTGGGTCAAATGGTAGCTCTCTTTTGATATTTTTCAGAAGTCTCCATACTGATTTTCACAGTGGTTGTACAAGCTTGCACTCCCACCAGCAGTGAACAAGGGTCCCTTGTATTCCACAGCCTTTGCCCAGTATTTGTTGGCATTTGGTTTTTTTTAATATATATTTATTGTCCATAATGAGTTACATTATTTAGTGGGCAAACCATGTGTTGTTATCCCGAATTCCCCACTTCCCCCCCTCCCCATCCCTGATCAGTTGTATATCCTCCTCCGTGGGCTGTCTGTATTAGTCCTTGTGGCAAGGGATCCTGGATATCTTAGTACTCATCCCGGTCTTCCTGGCCCAAGTGTGTTGTTACTGATGGGTGCCATGCCTCCGGACAGTCTCCCCCACCACGGCTCTCACA
>PVHP010010003.1:0-20611 GCA_004024765.1 Zapus hudsonius | reverse complement strand
GATTTTTGATGATTGCCATTCTGACTGGGGTGAGACGGAATCTCGAAGTCATTTTAATTTGTATTTGCCTGATGACCACTGATGGTGAACATCTCTTTAAATGACTATTGGCCATTTGTATTTCTTTCTTGAAGAATTCTCTGTTCGGGTCTATGCCCCGGTTTTTGAAACAGCACACTTTCTTTCAATATACTTTCACATGACTCCCTTTAATTCTTCCACTAGGTATAACTCCTGGCTAGCATGTGATGGCTCATACCTTTGTGTTTCTTTTTAAGTTTGGACAGTAAGTTTTCGATGAGGATTGTTTCCTATGGAAACCTATATGCCATGGACCATGGAAGCATTTCTACAAAATTCTATGAGATTTTCCTTTTAAGTGTCCATGCAGAGCACTGCTCTGCAAAGTGCATAAGATAGTTTATTCCCATGCAAACATGAGTGACCATGGCCCATGAACATGGATTCACGTCCACCCTAATGGCATGTTTCCCCAAGGAAAAGGCTACATGAACTTTTTATACTCATAAAACAATGGAAACCATAAATGAGTGCACCTATCAAATTCATTAGTGGGAGCAGCAGGTGAATGGCTTGGAGCAAGTAAGGGAGGTCTCTACTACAGGTTTCAGATGCTGCCTGATAGAAGCTGGTGGGTTGCTAAGTTAATAGGTTCTAAAGTGTTTTGTTTCTGGTAGTCATAGAGATGGGTGAGAAATGCTTATTAAAGGGATTAAGATGGGCTGGAGAGAGGACTCCATGGGTATAGCGCTTACTACACAAGTATGAAAAGCTGAGTTTGGATTCCCAGAACTCAGGTGAAAACACACATGGTAGCATGCACCGCTAATACCAGCACTGGGGAAGTGGAGACAGAATCCCTGGGGTTTTCGGGATAGCAAGTGTAGACCAATCAGTGAGTGCTAGGTTCAGTGAGAGACCCTGTCTCGGAGAATAATGTGGACAGCACCTGAGAAAGATACTCACTGTTAACCTTTGACCTCCATGTGTGCGTGCGTGTGTGTACATATACACACGTGTGCATGAACATGCAACATACACTACGAACATATATTCATGTTAAGGGGGAAGGCTAAAGACAACCCAACATAATTTTGGCTCTCAATATGTGACATTTCAGTTCTCCTTAATCATGGTGCCCAATCTAATCAATCAGTGGGCTGTAGCATCCTGAGATGGGAACTTGAATTCACACAGGAAGATTTGGGTTTCGAGTTCCAGCTTTGTCTTTGTGTCTCTGAATGGATCTAGCCTCCAGGTCTGTAATGTGGTGCTGGTATGTTGAGTTTCTGGTTTCTGGTTTCTCATGGTTGACTCCAAGCTCCTAGAGCTGCAGTCAGAGAGCAAACTTTCCTGCTCTTTCTCTTGGGTGACTGCACAGGAATCTTCTAGAACATGTAGGGTATATGGGTCAGCATCTTGTGACTCTGAACTTGACACTGAAAACACAGTTCTAGCTTCCCATTCAGATGTGGCTGAAATTCACCTTCTGACTCAGCTGTTAAATCCCCTGGTGCCCATTCACCAAGTCCTCTTCTGTCGTCTCTCCTCAAGTTCCCTGAAAGTCCCTGCAGGGGACTCACCTCCATCTAGTACTGTGGGTTCCTCTCTGTCTGACACCTGAGGGTTTGCTTATTGATTTCTGGGCGACCTCTGTGGGCTACAGGAAACACTGCACTGTGTGACGTTCCCCTCCAGAATGCCTGTGTGTTCAAAGAAAGGGTGTCTGCCCCCCACATCCGCTTAGGTCACCAGACCAAGCAGATATTATTTCTCTAATGAGGAAAAAAAGTACAAAGAGCTTTACAGTGTGTCTAAAGAAATGTGTTATTGTAAGTAACCTTTTCTCCTCTGTGCTTCTCAGTGCTGAAATTGAAGAAGCACATAATTACGAGGCAACGATTTCATATCTGAGGCATTCTGGCAGCTCCATTAACCTGTGTGCTACGGCAGAAATTGCTGATGGTGAGTCTGCTAAGTCAATTAATATGTAACCCCGTGTAGAAGAAAAATGTGTCAAGATGAGATTTTCCCTCTAGCTAACTGTAAGTTCAAATTTTCACAGGCGCTCTGCTCTGACATACCACTTTCTTTGTTTCTTTTTCATGTCTAGTCTCTTAACAATATAAGTCAGTCCAATTAGATGCCATTACAGTGCATGGTTCCTACTTCTTCCTGCTTTCTGCTGTTTCTTTCTCTTCTCCAAGCTCCTCAGCTGCTCTGCTTTCTGCAGACACATGGGAGGAAAACATCAGGATAAGGCAAGTATTTTTTCCCTTCTCCTCTTATAGAAACAGTCTCTCTCTTTTCCATAGTATAGTCTCCTGGCTACTTAGTATGAAGAGGCAGCCAGTGAGCATGAGAATTGGGCCCTTTGTTCATTTAGTGGCTCTGACCACTGTCCGGAGCTAACTCCTACCACCTCGGAACTGACGGCAATGCGCAGAACATTTGTGTGCAAAGGAGAACATGGGAGATAAAGAGATAAAGAAGCAGGGAGGGAGATCATGGGAGACAGAGAGACAAAGAGACAACAGAGACCATGGGAAATAGAGATGGAGAATAGAGACCACGAGAGATAGAGACAGAGAACAGAGACCATGGGAGATAGCGAGACATGGAACAGAGACTAAGGGAGATAAAGAGCCAGAGAACAGAAACCTTGGGAGATAGAGATGGAGAACAGAGACCATGGGAGATAGAGACAGAGAACAGAGACCACGAGAGATAGAGAGACAGAACAGAGACCACGAGAGATAGAGAGACATAGAACAGAGCCTAAGGGAGATAAAGAGACAGAGAACAGAGACCATGGAAGATAGAGACGGAGAACAGAGACCATTTACTTGTGAAGGACAACAGGCCAGGAGACCTTTATGACTGTCAAAAGGGTTGCCCATCATATTCAAATGCCAAAACGGCTTTCCAAAACTGCAAAGCTGCTTTGATATTCATACAATTATAGAAATCTACCACATTGATGGAATAAAGAATAATTTATATTAAAAATAGATATCAAACAAAGTCCTACTACCATTCATAATATCAAAATTTAAGAAAAAAATATTAGAGGATCTCTCTCACTTTGTTAAAGGACATGTGCAGAAAGCCCACAGAACCTTATCTGTAATCATGAATATGGTCTGATTTTCCTGAAAAGTGGAAACAAGGCCCAACTGTCCCCTCTCACCGCACTTCTTCAACACAGTGCTAAGAGTTCTGGCCAGTGAAAATGTGAAACAGGGAAATGAAAGGGCAAAAGACTGAAGAGGAAGAAATGGAGCTGCCTTTATCTGCAAACAGTTGCCTAGGTGGAAATTCCTCAGGATTTACAAACACACACACACACACACACACACACACACACACACACACACACACACAAACAAAACACCATTGTATTTTCAGATATTAGTAATGAACAAACACACAGATGCTAAAATTGAAAAAAAAAGTATGATATCTTTTAAATTTTCTCCAAAAAGGATAACTATTTAGACTTAGATCTATCGCAGCATGTCAAAGACGTAAATGCCAAAAAGTGTAAAATTTGGATTAAATAAATTGAAGAAAATCTAAGTGAGTGAAGAGCCATACTGTGTTGGTGGACTTGAAGATAAAATACAGGAAAATTGACTGGAAAAAAAAAATATTCAATTCTCCCCAAGTGGTATACAGGCTTAAGGCAGTTTCTATAAAAATCCCAGCAAGATGCTTTGTGGCTAAAGATTGATTATTCTAAAATGCATGTGGAAGAGCATAGGATCTTAGAATAGTTATGAACAATTTTGAGAAAGAAGGAGTTGGGAAGATGACCCGCCCAGATCCAAGGTTTACAGCTCCAGTAATCAAGACAGCATGGTATTGGCAGAAAGCCCTAGAGAACAGAGGAGCGGGATTGCGGACCAGGAACAGACCCCTGCAACACACAGAAAATGGTTTTATTTTGTCTTTTCAAAGGTGCAAATGCAAGTCAGTAAGGAAAGACAGCCTTTTTATAAGTGGTGTTAGTGCAATCAGATCTTCATAGGTTAAAAAATCTAGATAAACTGGTACCCAGGTCTCATCCCTTCTACAAGAGCTAACTTAAATTCTCTTTCTCTCCTTTGCCTCTGAGAGTGAGGACCACATGGTTTCTTTGTAAGAGAGAGTGAGTGGAGAAGGCAGCAAGGAAAGGATGCACTGCTTGGCCCATCAGCATCCAGCGATTCTGACCCTTGAACACCAGGCAGCCCTTGAGGATTGGGTGGGCTTGGATCACAGGGTGCCTTGGTGAGGCCTTGCGGGTTCTTCCAGCTGTGGGTCACTGATTGCTACAATTTTGAATCTCTTCCTGAGTCCTTGGCAAGCAGCCTTTTGTGCCTGGTACTCTTAGCTTGGAGTAAGTTTGGATCATGAAGATGACTGCTGGAGAGGCTCCACTTTGCTGAAGTACTGACATCTGAGGACATGATGTACTGATCATCTATCATGTTTCTCAGCTAACTGGAGCAAGGAAGGCACCTGCAAAATATTGGTTTTATAGTTTGGAAGTTTATCTTCCCAATTCTATAAGAGATGCAAATGAGATCCAAATTTGTTCTTTAAAAAGGCCAGACAGATAAAGAAAGAGGGGGGCCAATCTCTTAAACCAGTATCATCATTTATTGTGAAAACAATATTTTACACTAGGTTATGCGGCAAGCTGTATTATAAGCAACAATTTTCAATGTGTTAGTAGTTAAACAAAAATCTTAAAACAAGAACCAGAAGGATAAATATCTTCATTTAGGGGCTGGAGAGATGGCAGAGTGGTTAAGACACTTGCCTGCAAAGCCTACCATCCCAGGTTTGATTCCCCAGTTCCCACATAAATCAGATGCAGAGTGGTGCATACATCCGGATTCGTTTGCAGTGGCTGGAGGCCCTAGTGTGCTAATTCTCTCTGTATCTCTCTGCTTGCAAATAAATAAGTAAATATTTTTAAAATTTTTTTCATTTAAAAATTAATGAAGGGGCTGGAGAAATGTCCCAGAGGTTAAAGTGCTTGCTTACAAAGCCTGATGGCCTGAGTTCAATTCCCTATTATCCAAGCAAAGCAAGATGCACAAAGTGGCACATGCATCTGGAGTTTGTAGGCAGTGGTAGCAGGCTCTGGCACATCCATAGTCATTCTGTCCTTGCAAATAAATAAATAAAAATATTTTTTAATCAGCGAAAATAAAAGTGCAATTATTAAAGTTTAAATACACATGATTGTGTGTGCAGACTTTTAGATTCAGAAAGCCTAAATTTTAAGAAAACCTAGGATTATTTTATCAATGTAGTTTATGTTTACAATAGAAATAGAGAAACAAAAAATATATAGCTTGGTCAGCTTTCTAAACAAAATCTTCAAGACTCGACTGGAGAAAGAAATCAGAGAAAAGGGCCCTGCTTGTTACACACATTAACAGTATAAAACTTTTCTAGATACCGACTAAGCAAAAAAAAATACAATAAGCAATTTTATAACATTTTATTTTTTTTTTAAAGTATCACTTTTTATACAATGCCCAGTACTTTATTCATGCCATTTCTAACTTCAATCAGGCATGTTCCAATGGGCCCCATTTCCCAGATAGATAGACTGAGGCTTGCAGAAATGAAAGAATCTGACTGAATCCCCAGGGGAGAAGTGACAGGACTGGAATTTGACCTCAAACTCTTACCACTGCCAGTATTTGTTAATAATTAAGGAAGTCATGACGCCATTAAATACCATCCCCAGAACTATCAGAAGGTTTTGACATCTGATCTTCCCTTTCAATCTGTGTTGAGGAAACAAAACGCTTAGGGCAGAATCTGAGGTTGATGTTTGGGACACGCAGTCAGGCTTTCGTAGCCTCTCCTCCTTTCCTTTCAAAGTGTTGCCAAGAAGTTTGGCTGAGTTGTTTGCTTTTGAGGGGGAGTTCTTATCTATTTACTAAGCCAGGAAACTTCAAGCCTCTAAATTCCACCCTGGAAGTCCCCACAGAAGTTCAAAGCTTGATCAGTGACCCCAGGTTTTCCCCAACCATCCAGGCAGAGCCTGGAGTAGATCAATCCTCTGAAGGCTGAGAATACTGGACACTAATCCTTTATAATTCCTTATACTATTCCTCAGAACTGTAAGAAGTGAGTGGTTGAACTGACTTGATACCTCTTTGATGTTTATTTTAGCAACTTATGAAGTTGGAATCGAAGAACTCCAAAAGGTATTGTTTCTTCTGTGCTCATTAATGTATGACTGAGGGGGAAATGAGCCTCCATGACACAGAGAAAAGAGTGTTTCTGTGAGATGGTCTCTGTTTTCATCAGGCTTTCTCATATTGTCTCAGCCCTGAGCCCTTATAATGTCAGTGAGAGAGTGTGTAATCACACAGGGGACAGCGTCGGAATTGACTTTTGGCCCCTTATCTGTGGCAATCAGCACCAACTGGCCTCCAAGAAGTGTCCCTTTGAGAGGAAAGAGACTTGGAACAACCCAAATCTGTGTGTCATCTGTGCTTTCAAAAACAACCAACCAGGGGCTGGAGAGATGGCTCAGCAGTTAAAGGCACTTGCTTGCAAAACCCGATGGCCCCGGGGTTCAATTCCCCACTACATCTGTAAAGCTAGATATGCAAAGTGGTACATGTGTCTGAGTTTGTTTGCTAAAGGCCCTGGTGCACCCATATTCTCATTCATCTATTTATCTATCTATCATCTATCTATCTACCTACCTACCTATCTCTTTGCAAAAGAAATCAATTAAACTATTAAAATAACAACCAGTGAGACTCTGGAAGGCACTCATTTTGGACTGCTGTTGGGCATGACACTGGCACCGCCTTAGAGACCAGGGAGCAGTGCATTTAAGACCCAAACAGAACGAAGCACTGCTGGCCTCAGTCACAGCTCCTTGCTGGAAGCAGAGAGATTTCCTCACCTGTATAATGGAGATGACAGAACCCCCATCACTGTGTCTGGGGGAGGCTGAGCGCAGGCAGACCATGCACAGTGTACAACCCTCAGTTGTGTCCTGAATAAAATGGAGTGTTCTCCCTGGGGCAGGACATGGGTTTTATGACACATCTGCCAAAGCAAATATGCCATCAGTAAGGAGACGGGTGCTTGTCATTACTCCAAATTGTAGAATGAAGTAGAAGTATGTGAGCACTTAGCACAGGAGTCACGGGAATGGTGTTGTCACTGGGTCAGGTATGGGTCTGTTCTACCCTCACTGGGTTCCTTGAATCTAGATTATTTATCATTCTGCTGTAGTTGTCTTCTGCTTGCTGCCAAGGATCACCATGTACAGATACAATTTGTAACTGGAAAAATACAAGTGATTATTCTTATTAGTGAGGATAGAGATGATGTATTGAAATGCTTCACCCACCTGTGAATATCAGTGTGTAATGGATTTCTTTATAACGAGTTTCCAGGTGACCACATGTCATCCCTTTCAGATAACAGAACACAGAAGCACTTTACATTGTAAAATCTTTCATCCCCTGGATATGTTTTATATTTATCTCTGGGTTTTGTAAGCTTGACAAGTGGAGCCTGATTTCAGATTTTCTCAATGACTTGGAATATTCTCTTTTTGACCTTTTCATTGACAATCTCCATACATATAGACAATCTGACATAACCATAATCCCTCCTTCCACCCTCCCTTTGCCCCCTCCTCTATTCCTCCTCCACTGAATCCCTTTTTGTTTCCAACTATTCTCCTGTTTTGATGTTGTCATTTTCCCCTTCATATTATATAGATCTTGGGTAGTGTTAGCCACTGTGAGGTCAGGAGTACATGTGTGTGCATATGTGTGTACAGATATGCTGTGCCCATGCGTGTGTACAGAGGCCAGAGGGGAACACGACATGTCTTCCCCTATCACTACATTTCCTTGAGACACAGACTTTCTGAACTCGGAGCCCTGGTGATTCTCCTATTGTTACTTCTCACAGAACTGGGTTACAGGCGAGTGTGCTGGGTAATCAAACTCAGAGCAAATCAGGTCCTCATGTTTGGGGTGGAAGACTCTTACTCATTGAGCCACCTCCTCAGCCCATGTCCTTGACTGTGGGGCTCAGTGAACAGCTCATGATCGTCCAAGATGCTCCTGAACCTTGTAGACAAGTTTCTTTTCCTTCACCTCACACTACCACTGCTGTTTTCTGTAATTGTCTTCTTTCTATAAATGAGCTTTTTTTTATCTGATCAACAAATACACAGTAGTAAACCACCCTCAAGGCTACCCTGGGAGCTGGTCCCTCGCTTCCCTAGTAGACATGAGCACATGAAGGCTCAGAGCTGTTAAATGACCTGTAATTAATGGAGAAGAGAAATAAAGTGAGAAATAAAGTTCATTCTACCAGTGCTAATTTGCTGGAATTATATGTAAGTAAAGAGCCTCCCTAAACAAAGTCTTGCAGGGTTCTCCTCAGAGGAGTGTCTATGGGCTGCTAGGTCTGGATTTTGTGGCAGGATTTGGATTCTTATTTTCTGTCTTCTTTGGGATTCTTGACTAGACCCCCAAACAACTAATGTCATCAGATATGTGACCAGTGAATAAATGAGGGGATGACATTGTGATCACTGGGACACAGTGCTAGTGAAACCAATCAATAACATGTAAGAGCCCAGTCGTGACAGAAAACACATGGTCGGTAAGGGAGAAATCCCAGCATCGCTTGCCCACTTACCTATATCTGCAAGGGAGAGATCCCAGCATCCCTTGCTCTCTGCCACCTTGCTCACATGCCACAGGTGCTATTTCTTCACATGATTCTCAAGTTCTTTGTTCTTCACATGTATCCCTGGAAATGTATGTAGGGAACGATTTATTTGTCAAAGTGAAATTACGTATCCTCCAGGGCATGTGCTAGAAGTTTTGATAAGTCTACAGAAATCACACTCTGCTAAATCTGGGCCTATGAAAATGACTATTTTCCTCTTTGCTTTCAGCCTTGGAAGTGCCGTCTCCATCAAGAGCTGAGGTGAGTTTTATCATCAGAAAAGACTTAAGATTGCTCTGATTTTCACTATGGGCTATGTTCCCAGTGCATGGCCTGGTTCTGACTTTCCAGCACCTTCTAAGGTGCCTGGTGCAAAGTAAGTTTGCAGTGACACAGCCCTTCTTATTGCTCAGATCATGCTAGCCCATGCTGCACAGACTCAGCAAACTCTATATGATGAAGCAATGAAGAAGAGTCAAAGATAATTCCGTAGACAGACATGTGATGCCCATCTTGGAGCTACAGAGTGTTAGGGATGGAGAGACAGGATGACAGGGAGACACAAGAGAGGTTGACAGCATGTCTGAAAAAATAAGAAGAAAGGGCTGTGGAGTTGACTCAGTGGGTAAAGGGCTTACCATGCACGTATGAAGTCCCCAGAATTCATGTAAAAGCCATGTTTAAGCAGTGCACACCTGTAACCTGTGAACTATAATCCATCCCTGAGGAGGCAGAGACAGGGGGATCCCTGGGTCTTGCTGGCTAGCTACACTAGCCAAATCAGTGAGCTATAAGTTTGGGGAGAGACCCTGTCTCAAAAAAAAACATGTGGAGAGTGAGGAAGACACCCCAACATTGACCTTTGGCCTCTACACTTGTATATGCACATACGTACACGCCTAGAAATCTACATGCATATGCACAGGCACGTGCAACACACATGTACACATGCAAAAAAAATACCGGGGGAATTGATGACTATTATGAGGGTTTTGACTCAAGCGTAAGGGAAGGAGGAGCAGAGATGGATTGGGAAGAAAGGGAGGAGCCAGGCCACAGTGGCCTTAGAGTTGATCCTGCAGGCAGTGGGGAATTCAAGAGCCTGAGCAGTGATGGAGCCCTGGGGCTGTCAGAAGCACAAACAGAGAAGCTTTGTGTGTGAGAGAGCTGAACCTGGACCCTCTTAGCACCAAAGAGATCCCTGTGTGTTCCAGTTCATTTTCCTCAGCGATTTCATTAGGATTGAGCAGGGCACTATTATCTACACACTGCAGCTTCATTTTCCCTTAATGTCTCTTCACATTTCAGCCGTGGACGTGAAGATGAAGAAAACTACTTGAAGGAAACAGAGCCATATGGAGAGGAACCTCGAAAGCCACAAGAGAAGTCATGTTGCAACGATCCTCACGTAAGACGCCGTCTTCCCTAACCCAGCCTCAAGAGAAAAGACAAAGCTTCTGTCCTGTTTGCTTGGTTCTGAATAACTCTGTAGGTAACATCGTGCCGCAGCCTAACTGGTTGTGAGCACACTCCATGAGTCGCACGTGTGCAAGTCACCGTGTCCACTGACTCAGTCAATTTCCAGAGCTTCTCAGGCTGTTGTCCCTGCAGTAAAGGGTCTGACAAATGCTGAAAGCAGGCAGTGGAGAAAGAACTGAGCAGGACCATTGTATGGAAAAACAAAAGGTTGAGTGAATGGGAGGAGAGGAGGGGTAGCTAGCCTCCCGTGGAGGGGAAGGGCAGAGTTCTGGCACCAAGACCTGCCGGGGTCGTCATTCAGAGGAAATGAAGGTCATGCAGAGTCAAGTAGAAGGCCACTTGATAATCAGCAATGAGCAAGCATTGCTGCCCCCAAAGGACAGCCAATGGCTGATCAGCTCCAGCAGTGTTCTCCTTCTTGCATACAGGTGGGTGTCAACAAAGACACAGCTGGAAAAATCCAGATGCCCAGAGTCCACCGGGAGAGACAGAGCATGACAGCTGGAAAGCAGGACACTAGGATGGACATCAGCCAGGTCAAGGTCTTCCCTGAGGACAGGAAACTGGCCAGGCACTCCCAAGATCAGGGTAAGCTGCCTTTCATCTGGATCCTCCTAAAAGCTGGGTGTTAGCAAGATTATAACATGTTACAAATAATACGTACTAAGTGATTTGTCCTAAAGCGTTTCTACCCATGGAAGTGGGCACAACACTGGACTTATGAGCAGGGAGCTAGAGTTCAAATCTTCACTCTAATACGTAATGGTTGTGTGGTGACTTTGTATTCCTTAATAATTATTTATTCATTTTTCAAGCAAAGAGATACAGAGAGAGAGAGAGAGACCACCAGGACCACCACCTTCTGGGTCTGGCTTACGTGGGTCCTGGGGAATTGAACTCGGGGCCTTAGGCACTGGAGGCAAGTGCCTTAACCTCTGAGCCATCTCTCCAGCCTTGTGACTTTGTATTCCTGTAGCTCTGTTTCCTCATTTACAAATTTATAAGAGGGGCATCTGAATCGTCACCTCACAGGGGTCTTCTGAGGGCCAGATTGAGCAGAATGCCACGTGATGGGTTTATCCTCCTTTTCTCTTTGCTGACATAATGTGTCACAGGCAATATGGAAAGAATGAAGCCTTAGTGATGATATGGTGGGCCCAAGGTCCCTAAAACTCTGCCTCAGCCTCAGGGGCATTCCCTGTGCCACACACCTGCACCCTGCATGCTCTGCTTTGGTCTCATACTCTCACATCTTGCTGTGCTTAAGTGACCCTAAAATCTTACTGGTCTTTTTTTTTTAATCAGGAATGCCGCTATGACCATTCTCTGCCTGATGTCCTGTTCACCCTTTCAGCTCTATCCCAAGAGGCACTTCTGGGGCCTTCCTTACCTTTACCTTACCTTTACTCCATTTTCCTGTTCCCAGAATATTGAACATGTAATGATCAGCATATGAAGGTGATCAACTTAAGCAGTCTTCTGTTTTTAACTGTCTGCAAAGAAAGTAATAATAGCAATTTATTTTATCCTGAAAAGAGTTAGATAAACTGGTATGTATTAATAAATTATGTTCAGTTATGCTCAACTCCCCAATTAAAAGAGTTTGCAGACGGGTCGCAGGCTGGGTAAAGATAGCCCACAAAATAATCACAAGACCTGACCAATGGAATTGTCCCAAGCCAAAAAGCTTCCACACCACAAAGGAAATGACAGAATGAAAAAGCAGCCTACAAAGTGGAAAACAGCTACATGGAATTCATGTCTGGAATATATAAACACCTAAAAGTGGTAGCACCAAAAATCAAGTCATCTAATTGTCAGAGACAAAAGCTTTTTGGGGCCTTTGGAGGCACACCCTGGCTTAATCTCAGGATGGTACGAGGGGCTTAACTTAATGAGTTTCAGGAGGTGATCTCGATTGGCCGTTATGCACAAATTCTTACCATTAGCCCTCTGATTGGCCAAGAAACTCTATATATTCTGCCTCATTCCCCGCAATAAAAGACACATTCGTCAACCCACAAGCGGTGTGTGTGTGTGTATCTATATAATCACTGCCCCCGAGGGCAGCGGGCAGTGATAGGTGGTGGCCCATACGGGGAGACAAAGACACGAAAAACGTACGGGGAGACGAAGACACGAAAAACGAATATAGGGAATGAAAACCGGGGAAAATACGGAAAAACAAAAACGGGGAATGAAAAGAGAAGCATAGGAAAAGAAAAAATAAGAGAAAGGTCTGTTCTCTCTGCTGCCTTTTCCTTCTCCTCCTCCTCTTCTCTCTCTCTCTCTCTCTCTCTCTCTCTTTCTCTCTCTCATCTATCCATAAAAAAAAACCTAGGTAAGAAAAGTTTTACAGTCCGCGATAAAAGTGAAGGTTTTGAGGCTTACTAAAAACAATTACTATGGTTCACGGTAGAAGTGACGAAATTAAAGTGCACTAAAATTAACAAAAATAGAGAATTAAAAATTCTCTAAAAGTGGTTATGAGAAGGTCTACTAAAAGTGGCCAAGAGGAAGTGAGGCATGCCAAGAGAGCAACTAAGATTTGCGGTGAAGCGATGAAAAAGTCACTAAGAGTGGCTGAGGTTCGCGGTAGGAAAAGTCACTAAGTGACTGAGGTTCACAATAGAGAAAGATGGGCCCATATGGAGATGTTCCGGGACTATAGCCCGGGGAAGGGGGGAACAGACAAGCTTTGCTCTGGTCCAAGTAAAAGTGGGAGCAATTTTGGTTTTAATGAGAATAATTTAAGAATGGTGGTATATAAAAATAGACTATTCTGCATGGTATAGAGGAAGGGAAGACGGGGGCAGGATCACGCTCCATGTGCCCCAAGGCTGCCAGACAGATGGGCAGGTTAAACAAAGAACTCAGCGAACGCCAAGGCTGAGAATAATACGAGACGGCAGAGAGCTATGACGGGAAATTCTTAATTTCTCTCCTTTCCATGAGATGCAATCTGGAGGTCAATGTTTGTTATGGAAAACTGCTTATGTTTTCCTAAAGACTATAGAGCAGCATATTCCTTGGTTTCTGGGAAAGGCGAAAACAACAGCGGGTAGGCAGTGGGTTCACGATGGCATGCCAGGCCTGAGCGAGTTGGAGTGTGCTTGGTGGCGATTGTCAGGGCCACCCGGGCCCAGACGTCGTGCTTCTACCCTGCGGAGAAGCATGCCAAAGCAGTCTGGTCCCGAGGACTGCATGACAGGCCAGATCCAAGGCGGCCAGGCAGGCAAGCAAATTAAAGAACTCCAGGAACACCCTGGCCAGGCCAGGACGAACTGACTAGCCTAGAAACTTGGAATTCCTTAGTTTTTTTTTCTTTTCTCTGAAATACAAATTCAGCCCCAGGCAACTGTCAAGGTCACAGGACCCAATACTCAAGAGCGTTATGCTTATGTCAGAAGGTCAAGCTTAGAGGTTGAGTAATTTATAAGGCTTTCTCTCTGTCTATACAAATGTAAAAGCAAGCTAAGCCTCTACTATTTCTCTAAATATATATGCAAAAATGGTATTTTTCAGTCAATCTGAAACGCAGGTTTCTGCCTTATTAAAATTCCAAATGCAAGCACCCTGGGGCTGAAAAAAACAATGGTCACTCAGGGCTCGCCCTAGGAAATACAGCCTTTTGTTTATGGGAAAACCAGCAACTCAAAAAAAATTAATTTTTGCCTTTATGATTTTGAGCTTTGCCTCTTTTTTGGTTATTGGTCTTTGTTGCCTATAGACTAAAGAATCCGATTTGGCCATGAGACCTTTCCCCAAGAAATGTTTGAAAAGAAAAGGTCCTGCAGGATAAATGCGGTTGACTTGATGTCAGACTCTCAAGTCTTGGAGGTCTGAGAGACTTAATTAAAATTTATAAAACTTTTTCTCTGTCTATGGATTTGAAACGGGTTAAAAATTTCTGGTTTGGGTTAAAAAAATGTCTACTAAAAAATCTTTGGTTTGGGTTATATAGACAAAAATGACATCTTTCAGTCAGTCAAAAAGACAGGTTCTTTCACCTTGCCAAAATTCCAGGTGCAAGCCCCTTGGGCTGACAATAAAATAACTTAAACAAGGCCAAACCCCAGGGAGGGTTAATCTCAGGAAGTACAGCCTTTTGTTTGAAGGGAAGGCCCTTCAGGCTAAATTCAATAGATTTTATTTCTAGTCAATTTGCAATTAATTTGATTTCTGGTCAATTTATGATAGATTTGTTTTCAGGTCAATTTATAAAAATTTTTCCTCTATAAAAGCCTTATAACACATGAGACAGAACAGAGACAGGAGGATGACAAAATGCTTAATTGGCTAATAAAATTTCCTCCTTCTGGGTTATTAATGATGCTTGAATATTAACTATAATACAAATTTGTCTTTCCAGGTTAATCTCGATAAGTTTTGAAAATTCTACCAATAAAAAAATTGCCATATATATCCAAAAATTTCAAAATAACATTCTAAAATAAATAAATGTGAATGCAGCTTGTCTCAGAAATCATTATGTTTTACATATACTGTTTTAAAATATGCAACATGAAATTATTAGCAGAAGATATATTATAAAATCTATAAATATGTACTAATACTACATGAGTTGTCAATTCTCCAAAAATGATATTTATAGAGGTGTTACATATGAAAAAAATGCCTATGATTTCTCTGAATTCTATAAAGCATAAAAGAACTAAAAATAAAGACAAATATGTGTTAAATGTCAATTTTCCTATAAAAGCAATTACTAAGGCTCATGGACTTAACAAAAGAAAGAGCATATACTTTTATGCTCCACTGGCTTTTGACTATGGGACAAGAGCTCTTCCTATTGTCAAAATCCAGAAACAGACATATTTTCCAACACTTCCTCATAAGACCATCTGGCCAACGGGTTTATGACAAATATAAAGAAAATAAATATACAAGGAAAATTAAATCTTCCTTACGTTGCTAAAGTTCATAATTGTATGGGTAAACTGAGTCCAAGAAAAAGACATAATGTTTCTTTTCTCATCTATTGCTTCAATGGTTAGAGACATTATCTGCTATACATACTATATATTTTCTGCTTGCTTATAAATGAAAAAGAAGGGGGAGAATGCCCCTAAAAAATGTCTTTCTTAATTTTGGGATTTTTGCAAAGAGACTAGTCATGACAAATAATTCTCTAGCTTAAGTTTTTATAAAACAGAGTACAGATGTCCTTTTGCTTGTGAAACCATACAGGCTAACACTAGACCTAATCACTCCAATTATAACTATTAGTTCAATGACTAAATTGTTTGTGGATTAAGAAATACACAAGAGGAACTCTTGGAGTACTCACCAAGATTAGCTATATTTCTTTATGTTGCTTACTGATATTGATTTTCTAGGGTGAAGTTCGCATATCTAAAAGCATTGTGAGTTTTAAGGAGATAGTTCTATTTGTTTATGCTAATACTGCCAGATGGTCATCATTTGACTTATAAGGTTTAATTTCAGTCATTGTGGTTTCTATACTCCTATTAAATAAATATATTAAAATAACTTAATTAAGCTAACAACATTGGTTGTCACAGGTTTTCCTTTTCAAAAATTTGGCAGGACACTGCTCTGCTTTGTTGCGGATGATCACAGAGTTTCCATCTAAAATATTTCAACAATTGTCTTATTTTATGTGCTTAAACTAACTCTTTAAGATTTCAGTTCCTGTGGACTTCGGTTCTCATACATCAATTGCAGTTCATAAAAAAAAAAAGACTTTAAAATAGCTTCTGTCATTGCTGCGATAGCTGTTTTAGCTGTGAGGCTACTACGACTGCTGTTGCTTTTGCTACTTCAGTTTCTACAGCACAAACTCTCAATAATCTTTTTCCTGTGGATGCCCAATCTCTAAACATGCGGAATCAATTAAATAAACAATTTAAAACTGAACTTATAATTCTTAATCAATGAATTGTTCCTGTGCAAGAAAGACTTGGTATTGTTGGACAATTAATAACATTGTGATGTATTCATTCTATTATATTCTTCCTATTGTGGGACTTTGTATAATTAATGTTTTGCAGCAAAAATGTCTAGACCACTGTCATATATGTTAACTAGTGATTGGACTTATGAGTTTAATCTTTATTGCTAACTTATGAGTTTAATCCTTATTACTAAAATAAATATCTTGACTATAGCATCTACAATAAGAACTCTTGGTCTGATGTGCATTAACACTTTGCCAATCTCAGATACGCCAACAACTACAAGTACAGCTAATTAAAGCAAGCCATGATAGCTATGGGTGACCAATCCTCCCCCCACATATGGCTTAAAATGCTAGATCAATAGTCAGAGACAAATAAGATCCATAAAAATACATATCAACCTAAGACAAAATTCTGACGCTTGGAGGTCAAAATTCCAATGACGGGTAAGAGTGTAATTTGCCATGGACAACCTAAGACAGACACAATCCTGAGCCATTTTTTTTTAATAAGAGAAAAGGGGGATATATCAGGGACAAAAGCTTTTTGGGGCCTTTGGAGGCACACCCTGGCTTAATCTCAGGATGGCACCTGACAGTTTACCACGAGGAGCTTAACTTAATGAGTTTCAGGAGGTGATCTCGATTGGCCGTTATGCACAAATTCTTACCATTAGCCCTCTGATTGGCCAAGAAACTCTATATATTCTGCCTTGTTCCCCGCAATAAAAGACACACGTTCATCAACCCACAAGCGGTGTGTGTGTGTGTGTGTGTGTGTATCTATATAATCCGCGGGGGCAGTAATATCTAATCAATAAAGGAGCAAATTAACTGATCAAACAGACATTCCTCATAAGAAGTACAAATAGCCAATAATTACATGAAAAAAAACAAGAAATGGCTATATGAGAAATGCAAATCAAAACTCTACTGAGAATCCATCTCACCCCAATGTGAATATCATCAAGAAAATAATAACAAGTGCTGGAGAAGACGTGGGGGAGGGATCCTCGTGCACAGCTGACGGCATATGCGTGAATTAGCACAGGTACTAGGGAAATCAGAATGGCAGGTCCTCAGACATCCCTCAAGGGAAAAGGAGATGTAGGTTGCACATCTAGGTGTATTGCCACACTATTTACAATAGGCAAGTTATGGAATCAGGCTCCATGAAGAGAATGTCACACACACACACACACACACACACACACACATTGGCATCTTATTCCTCCACAAAGATTGAAATTATCACTTGCAGGAAATTAGATGTCACTGGGGAGATATTCAGAAAGACAAATATCACAGGTTTTCTCTGATAGATGGAACTAAGGGGGAAAGATGACAGGAAGGTAGAAGAGACACTAAGAAGAAAGAAGAGGGAGAGGCAGAAGGGAAGTAAGACAAGGTATAAGGTCAATGTCATCAAAGTGCATTATACGAATATATAGAAATTTCACAATGAGGCTCAACAGTCTCTACAATTAATGCATGCTAATAAAATTCCCATAGCCACAGGAGTTACCTTCTGTTCAGAGGGAACAGATTGTACAAAATAATAACATATTTCTATGTAGAACAGGGGGAAATGGGATGAATAAATAAAGCAAGGAATGAGAATTGAGGAGGAGGAAGTTGTGATTTTAAAGTGCCTGTTGGTGACCCCAAAGTAGAGAAGAAAGGATGCCGTGGTGGCTAATTTTTAGTGTTACATCGAAAGGATTTACAATCACCTAGGAGACAACTGGCACCTCTGTGAGGGAGTTTCCAGAGAGGTTTAATTGGTCAGTGGAGACCCGACCTGAATTTAGGTGGCCCCAGACTGAATATAAAGAGAGAAAAGGTAACCTCACTCTGCCTCCTGATGTGAGCACAGAGTTAACAGCTGTCCCACACACCTACTGCCATGATGTCCCAGCCACGATGGGCTGTGCCCATCATAAATGAGATTTTTTTAACCCTTGGAACATTTTGGCACAAAATAGGCGTTATGCTCTGACTTACATTTTAAAGAATGATCTGAAAAAAGAAAAAGAAAATAATTTCAAAAATTGGGCTGGAGAGATGGCTGAGCAGGTTAAGGCATTTGCTTTCAAAGCCTGCCAGCCCAATTCCCTAATACACAAGTCGAGCCAGATGCCAAAACATGCATCAGGAGTTTGCAGTGTCAAAAGGCTCTATTGCACCTATCCTTTCTTTTTCTCTTCTTCACTCCCTCCGTCCCCCCTCCCCTTTTCTCTCTCCTTGCAAATAAATAAATGTTTCAAAAACCATGACATGACTGAAAATGGAATACAGATATAGGATATTTAGGGATACCATTAGGTATTGCTGGGAGGTAGGCGAGGGGCGGCCCTAGCTTTGGAAAGCATCCTATAATAGAGTTGTGGAGATGTATTTGGGTTTGGAATATAATCTGAAATTACAGATGGCAGGTGAATGTTGTCTAGATGTGTGATATGAAACAGATGGGGGCCGAGCAATAGAAAAAATAGAATTGTCATTTTTTTAGATGTGATAGACTTTTAGATGTGATGGAAGAAGAGAAAAATTATAAGGGAGAGAAGTCATGAACTTAGTGTGGAATCTAATGTCCTTAGGATAACCCAACGGGAATGGTGTGAGGGTGGGCTGACAGACTATCTGGAAGTCATGATTCCATGAACTTGTCCACTTTCCTCAGCCAATAGGAAGGAAGAACAAAAATGCTCCAACTCTGTGTTTACCATTTTTGTTTTGCACTTGAGAACTTTTGTGATGACTTCTTGAGAAAAAGTAAGGCTCTTTTCCTCTGGGAGCTGACATCCTTTGGGTTGGTTTGGGTCTACCTGATTCTTGCCAGAGAATAAAATCCTATTGTTTGAATCATTTAATTCATATGCACAAGGCACTTTGTTCATTGCCTAGTTTTTGGTATGGTACTTATTTTTGATCAGTAGCTCATATCTGAGAAAAGTTCTGAGTAACTCATCACCTAAATATTATCTACGACAAAGATAAAGAGAGGCCCATCTTAGGGTTAAGATGAGTTTACAGCACCTGTGCTTAGCAGGCGAGCTACCTGTGCAAACAATACCTATATAGCATTTTGTACATTAGCTTCTGGCTAACCATCATTAACAAATAATTTATGTTGATGTGTTGAATTCACTTGCCTGTGAAACTTTAAAAATACCACAAGAGTAGATAAGGCCATGTTCGTGGGAGAGAAAATCCCCAGGGCTGGAGGACTTTGTTGTTTGAGGTCAGAAGTCACAGGAAGAATCATCAGAGGCAGGAGTTTATATGAAACTGGCTCTCATTATAAACAGGAACTTAATACTTACATAAGAGAGGTACTGTTATCCTATCCCCAATATCAAAGAGTCAAAACCGAAGCTCCGAGAAATGAGGTGGATGATCCAAGAATCATGAATGCCTTATTAGTCGGTTCCATCATCACTCTGACCTAAGGAAAACCTAAGGAAAGAAGGTTCTGTCTTGGCTCATGGTTCCAGAGATGGCAGTGGGCATATGTGGAAGAGAAGGTTGACCACTTCATAATGGACAGAAGGCAGTGAGGCAAAGAGGAGCTGGAGACTAGGCATAGCTTCGAAGGGATGACCCACCCGACGCAATTTCTCCAACTAGACTCCCCCTCCTAAAGTTGCCAGAACCTCCCAAAATGATCCAGTTGAGGACCACACGTTGAACACATGAGACCATGGGGAACTCTTAGTATTTCAAACCATAACATGGGCCAACATGGCACCCCAGCCTCAGCCGTTGGCAGTGCTGGGCATTCAACGATGCCTCAAGAGGGTCTCTTTTTTCCTTACAGGTAGTTATGTGGAGGCTTTGGAGGTGACTAAAGAAACCCCTAATCCAGGGACCCTCCGATCACAGCCCTCCTCAGAGGAGACCTATGACGATGTGGAATGTTCTAGGGAAGATGGGTAAGTGTGTTCTGGCCTTTCAGCATGATACCGGTGATGGAACTTGGAAAGTCGCAGAGGCTCATAGTCTTTGTTCCCTTTCTCCACAGACCACAGTGGGACGTCACCTGTTCACTCACTTCAGACAGTGGTAAGTGGAGAGAGAGCGCGTCTGGGACTGACTAGTGATGGGCATGTCCTCAGGTGGTGCTGGTAAGCTTAGAGAGGGGGTCCCGAGATTGTGCTCTCAATGCATTCAGAAGGGAAAAAGCAAAATTGCTGTGAAACAGCTTCATTTTTGATCTCTTCACAGTGAGTTTTACTAATGGGGTATTTTCACTTAAAATGCCATCATTTATGGCTGAGATCCTGGCAAGAGAGGAGCCACCACAGTCATATCATGGAGGATCCATAGGGAACCCAGCAGACAATGACAGATGAACAAGGGACCTATAACCACAGTCATTCAATCAACACAGGATAGGCCATTGAGACAGAAACCAAGGATTTTTGACACAAGAACCCCTAAGCT